>JAALGZ010000057.1:0-215155 GCA_015227615.1 Labyrinthula sp. Ha
ACACTCATTAAGCTTTCTCAGGTCAACCACCATCCTAAATCATCCAGATGCTTTTAGGACCATGAAGGCAGCGCTGCTCCATATAGAACAAGGATCTTTTTCAATAATTATTTTCTTTTCTAATAACTGTAGCTTCTTTCTCAATGTCTCTTTCTTTTCCGCCGATATCAATCGTGGTGCAGCTCAAACAGGAGACATTCCTGGCTTCATTGTCATCTTCATATCGTTGAGTGTACTCATTTGTGCTTTGCAAATCTTATCCCCAAAGGCTTCTCTGTGCTTCTGTAAAATATTCCAATATTCGTCAACTTTTTTGCGGTCTAGACCTTCAACGGAAGAAATAGCCATTCCCAACTTCTCATTCATTCTTTCTTCTTCGTTACTGTCCTTCTGCTCCAGGTTTTCTCCTATCCCTACTTCCAACTCAGTATCATAAAAGATAGTCTTGTAGTCATCCATTTTTTCACTCAATGACCCGTTGTTATTCTCCTCAAGTAATAGCTTTGTAGCCTCTTTGGCCTTCCATGCATAATCCGTATAACCAGGATCACTGTGTCCAAGGAATCCATCCATCCTACTAACTTCTTCTCTTTGCTGTACCCATGGTATCTCCAACTTCAGATTTTTTGCTTGTTCAATAGCTGGGGGTATTCCTTTCCGTCTCTTCAGGAGTAGACCTTTCAGTCAAAACTATATTTACATCTCCAAAAACCGTATCATGGACCTTTTTTTCTGTTTCTTGCAGTAATGCACCTTCGGTTTTAATAGAAGATGCATTCTTTATGGAGAAATCTCGAATAAGGTGACCAACTTCTCCGCACCCAAAGCACTTTCTTGTTTCATTTCCTGGTTTTCCAATCACTACTGCTCGCCCAATTTACCCAGCCACTTTGCTTAAAGAATTTGGAACCACCGCAGGTACTTGCTTTCGTTGTAAACCTCCAGCTGGAAGATGGGATATATTTCGTTGGAACATTCCTCGGGGAAAGGTTGTACCAGTGAGCGTAAAGTGCATGTTGGCGTATTTATCTTCAGCCAAGAGGGCAGATTTATTTTTCTTCCAAATGGCCCATTCCTTTTTATCCTGTGTCAACTCCGGGGTTCCCAAAAGGAAATGTCGTGGAAGATGCGAGATAACCACTCTAAAAAAATTCTTTTCCGTTTCTTCTGAAATAATCAAACCCTGAACAAGTTCTGAAACAACTCTGATGTAATTCCTCATAGAGGTGAGTATACTTCCCTCATTTCTCTATTTGAGTTTTGTTCTGGCCGTATAAAGTAATCTAGCCTTGCGATTGGATTGATCTTCCTGCTGAATTTCATAGAGTTTCTCCAAAATAGACTCTCTCTCTCATTGGTATCTATACCTTCCTGGAGTTTTAAGTCTGCTAGGACTTCAATGCTTATACATCGCTGTAGATATGCCTCAGGTTTGTTTATTCTTTCCCTCACTAATTCTTCATAGACTTGAAAGGGCAATAAGAATTTAGAAACAGCTGTTGGATTCAAACTCTCGAGGACTGGATACCCTTTCAACTTCAGTTCCGGTTCCAGAAGACGTCCAGGTTCCCTTGAACCCACTGGAGGAATCTTTTCTGTTATTGATCCTCCCTCCGCCGATCGCACTTGGCCTTGAGCTCCTCCTTGAGCCACTGCTGGAGTCACAGCTTCCTGGATCTGATCACGCATCCTCTGCATGAGTTGTTCTCCCATCGCTGCCAAGCCGTCGGTCATCTGAGTCCCTAACCTTTGGATCTCCCCTTGCATCTCGCTTCTTACCTCTTGTCTCATTCTCCTAAAGCTCCTTTCAATCGATTGACGAACACTAGGAGATATCCCCGGTGCTTCTTGTTCGCCCATATCGCTATGATCTTGTGCGCTCATGTTTATTATTGTCGACAATGTGACACCCTAGGAAATATGTACTGCTAGGGGCTTAATAACGTTGAACCGATTCCGCTCAAGATCTATTGCTTTAAAGCCTTTTCGTTAATATTATTTTCTTGAATTAGTTATTCTTCAAAGCTTAAAACCCGTTCTTACTATATTCTTCTCTGCCTATTCCTGAAAATACATTTACTTTAATTTCCTACAATACCACGTCCCTCGTTCATCCAACCCGTCCCTAACTTTGTCTTACTTTTTTAGGACTTTCTAGTTCTTCTTTTTCCGAGTGTTCTTCTAATAACATTTTCAACCGCCCAGCAACCCGCCCAGCAGGTTCAGGTTCAACGGATAGCTCATGGTCTAGTTCAACAGGACTTCCTTTAAGCTGTCGTGGCACCTATGCCACAATATCCTAGAGGTATTCGAATTGCTTTGATTCAATATGCGAAACTTAATTTTTTATATGAATCAGGAATAAATGGTTTTTGATAGAATTAGTTTGAATCAAGTAATTCAGTTTTCTACTTTGTTGTTCGAAGGGTATATTCAATTAAGAAACATTCAGCTCTACAAGTTCGCCTTACGTGGCGAAACAAACTGCGCATTGTATCTTAATGACGTTGTAGTTTTCCAAGTGAGCAAAACTTCTAACTCATATCATGTTATTAGCTAGGAAAGCAAAGAATCTAACTTTTTTTTACCAATACGGATTGAATGTTTGAACCAAAAGCTAAAAAATATTTACCTGTATTGGCTTAAGAATGGGACGTTTGCCCCAGTTGATCCTAACTTTCTTTATTTCTCTAAAAGCACGAAAAATACAGACATAATATCTTATTCAATTGTTCCATCTAATAAATCTCTTGTTTACCCGATGCAGACTGGAGTTGTTGCTGGTGAGTACTACAATATTAACATCATACCACGAGACCAGTTCCTAAACAACTTGGATCTTGGTTACTTTACTATTAGTTTCTTAAAACCTGGTGCTCGAGGCATGGCTTTGCTCTCTCGATACGAAGTGTGGATTATTAATAAGAAAACAACTAAGCAGTATCTTGCTATTTAAGAAATATCTGGAGACTTGTCGTCAAATAAGCTGAGATTACTCGGGTACTTTAGACCAACTATATCTGGAAATTATGAAGTCTTAGTATATTTTGATGGCGAATTTCTGTCAGGGTTTTCTTTTCAATGTAGTGCTGCTTCGGAATATATGCAGCATACACAAGTGACTTCTTTGTACTCATCACTACCCAAGATTGTAGGTCGAAGTTATAGGTTTCAGATGGTCTTGCGAGATCAATATAATAATACTATCCATAGGAACTCAATACTTGATCTTTCTATGCAATTCTTTGGAAGAAGAGGTAGAAATGACCACACTTTTTATGGATTTAACAGCACAAGTTGGATCTATTCTGCTTATTATGTACAAACACAAGTTGGAAACTGGAGTCTTCAGATTTACAAAAGTTGTGATCAGGATCCTATGTGTATACTGCTATACAAGAATGACATTTTTTTTATTCATGCCATTTCTGGTTTACCATATTCTTATACTAATTCTTCAAAATCGGATATTGTCCAAGTAGGGTCGAGGTATTCATTTGCTATATACCTTCATGATGATTTTGGAAACCCTGTATGGGAACCTGATCGAGGGCTTAATTTCTCGATTGTCTTTGATAAGAAGGCTGTATTACCTGGATCAGAATGTGGCTACCATTCAAGTAACATTCTTACATGCAGCTTTATACCTATTATTGTTGGAAATGAGAGGCTACGGTTTAAAATTATTCCGTCAAATGTGAGCGCTGTGGATTTTGAAAAGGTTTCGGTTGACTACATGATCAACAGGACTGTTTACGAAATAGGATTAGTTGATTCTGCAAGAAGTATGAACGAGAGTCATGTCAAATACTATCCTCTCAACACAACAGCTGGTGAAAAAGGCAACTTGAATTTTGTTTCTAGAGATATGTTTGGTAACCTAAATGTACATCATAAGTCTACAACTACCCCGTTCAACGTTTGGGTTGTTCATGTTAAAACTCTAGAGAGAACAGAATATTCATCTATCTTTAATACAAACTCAGGTTTGCACAAGATTGAGTTTGTCTTGAATATTACTGGGATGTATACAATAGATGCTGGATTTGCTGAAGGGAGCTTTACTAAGGAGATATTTCTTTCTCGATTTGCTCCATCTATGTCGCAATTGCTCCCACATAACACTGCATTCACAGCATATGAGAGTTATGAGGTCAAAGCTCGCTTAAAAATAACTTTAGTAACAACTTAACTTAAACAAATGAAAAATAATTCAATGTAAATTTACTCGAGGAAGTACTGAATTAAATATCAAAGTAACTTATTTTCCAGGAATTGCGACATTCAATACTTTGATCAATGAAAGTATCAATTGGGGTAATTTTTGAAGTTTTCAATTGTCAATGTTCTGCCTAGAAAAATCACTGAAGCTAGGTACATAAATCAAGAGGAGATGCTAATTAGAACATTTTCGTTTTACTTTGGAAAGAATCCTTGCTTTCAGAACCAAGAATGGATAATTTTCTCAATAGAGTATGAGATTTACTCAAATGATGAACCGGATTAGTTAGTATACAAGGCAGAAGATGCTTCATTTTCTTTTTTCTGTGATATAAATAAAGTATTTTTTAACTATATTTCTAACACAGATCCAGTTGTTTATCTAAGAAAAGGGAGGATACCTCTTACAAATACTTCTTTTAGCAGACATAGTGTTATGATCAATGGAACTGTGTTAAGCCCAAGTTGCTCTCTTATCTTCAAATAAATTCAAGTATCCGTATTGTAGACCTAAAGAAACTCTTTGAACCACTTGCAGTAGTTTATCCTTCTGTTAATCAAGCTTAAACTTCAAGACACAAACTGAATTGATATTCCCTATCTAACACCACAATCATTGACACAAGTATTATGCTATTCATTAAGATAGAACCCAAAGATGAGTTTGGAAATTCAGAACTTGACTCATATAATTCTTTTCTAGTTCAAATTCAGGCGATTAAAATTTATTCTGAGAATTGTATAGCTAAATATATACCTATCTTTGATGAAACAACTGAGATTGTGATCATCTCACCAAAAACAAATCATATAATAGATTTTGTTGTGGAAATTATGATTGAAACTACACCGTGTTCATTTGCGAATTTTTAAGGTTCCTATATAGCACTAGTAGGGCAAATAATTTATATTGCTATTTAGTTTTCTATAACTGTTATTATTCTATTACAAGCAATTTGGAACAGTTTGAAGATTCATTTTTAATTACTGATGATGATGGAACAACAGTCTCAGAAGAAAATATAAAGGTTTTGTACAATGTAAACCAATCCAACCAGATTTTTGTTGCTAAAAGTAAAGTTAGGTAATTTGCAATTAGATATCTCCTACAAAACTGTGGTGAATAAATATATATATATATTCCATTAAATGGACGTGTATTATTTGAGAAAATAACTTGTTCTGAAGTTAATATCAGTAAGCTTTGTAATTGACCACATCCAGAGAGCTATTTACTTCTCTATGCAAATTCTCCTTGCAAAATAATGATGAAAGGTAAGATTGTTCTCCTTGGCAATGGTTCTGGTCCTGAGATTTACCAAAATGATCAATTTAAAAAACCTATAGAAATCCTCGGTAAAATCTACTTTAAGCCCTTTATACTGATTATTTTTCTCTCATGCGAAGGAATGTTGAGTTGTAGCCAAAGTTGGCCTCTTCTGTTGATAGAACTGTAAATCGATTTTTATTCAACATTACTACAGAGCATAAAGTTATTCTTGGGAGACCTTTGGTGGTAATGTAGGAATATCAAACAACATTCAGTAGATTTGAGGAACTCTGTAATAATTTGGATAGTTTTAAGTTGTGTCTCTTGGAGGATAACAAAGTTCAAAAAAGACTCTTAAATGAAAATAATCTGCTCAGAAACTTTAAAAAACCTCGTATTGAAAGTACAGCTATCTATACTGCCGCGAGGATGCTGTAAAACGTTTTGGAACTTATCAATTTTACTCCAGTTGCACAAAAGTTACCTTTTCAAACTTTATCCATAATGCAAAGTGGATTTTTACCATGAAAAACTGGGAATTATAGCATTGAGGTTCGAGTAGAAAAACACCAGATTTTGTTGTAAGATTTGATCATCATTGTTCGGTGTCACTTAAACTCGAAGAATTTTACTTATTAAATGATAAACTTATGCAGAGTTTCAGAATTAATTCAACTGAAACTTATTTGGTACAAAACGTAATGGAGAAGATTCTCTTGAGCTTTCAGTGCAAAGAAAAATACCATCTGGTTAAGTTGTCCATAAGCAAAGTTTCTATATATCTTAGACCTGAAGAAAAGGTTCTTGATTTCTAGATTGGAATAGAAAGAATTACTTCATATAAATCAATTCTAGTAAACAAGGATAGTAAACAGTTTGTTGATCTAGGAGAAAAAGTTAAAGTTGGATATGAGATTGTCTATATAGGAAACTAAAAAATATTATGTCAACATAACTTTATTCAGATAATAAGTTGGTGGAAAGGTAGATAATATTTCAATACATCAGAGATAAGAATTGAATTCTAAAATGCTCTACTTTCAGGAATAACAAATGAGTGGGTCACCATTTGTGATATAACCTAAACTGAACAAGTAGCAAAACCACTTCAACATATCAAGAGAGTTTAATATTGATAATATTCTTTCTTTTTTGCAGGTCATTAATAAACTTAATTGTTCATCTTGTCTGATACTAGATTAACATATGAATAAATGCTACACAGCCTCAGTCAAGTTTTTTATTTGAAAGGCTCAAACTAAAAGAAGATTAAAAAATATACATATTCCATCAATGATACGTTTCTTTGCAGCTGATGAGATCTTATTCATAAAATTAAGGAAAACCCTTTCAAAGGAAATAACTCTGTTAAACTTTAATCCTTCAGTTTCGCGTACCGGCTGTTATAATGGAACATCACGGTACTTCACTTCCAAATACTAATTCCCATAATTTTCAGGGAGAAAAGCATACAAGTTGAATTTCTTGTCGCATTAAAAATATCGATAGTTAACTGTAGATTTCCAACAACTCTCCTTACCGTTAATATCACAAGGCACCATACAGGACTTAACGTTTAGCGACATATCCGTAAAAATGCCGAAGTTTTCGGTAAGCATAATAAGTAACGGTACGTACTGTTTTTTTTGGGAAATTCAACAAACACCAAAATTTCTCTTCCTGCTAAAGGTCAAAACCAAACAAGTAAAAAAAATCCTTATATGAACATAAAAGGTGATACCGATAGAAATAGAATTGACTTTCATGAGTGAACAAAGAATAATTTGTTCGCTGAATGCTCAAAACTAGTTGTCTTCTACTTGATGGAGTTTTTACGAGGCTGATCTGTCTAAGATACGTTTTGTTTGTTAGGAGAAGTACTAAGGTTAGGCCAAAGAAAAGAACTTGTCATGTGCAATAAAGTGGTATTAGAGTAATGGTTATTAAACATAATTTTAGATTTTTCCATGTTAAACTTTCTATACGGAGTATAATTATTCTTAGTTTTCACTGGAGAACAAGTAAAAAATATGAAAAAATAAATTTCAATTGCTAAAAAAAGGAAAAAATGGGATAAAAGAATAAATAATCTTAAGAACCCGAGATTAAAAAATTCTTATATTGTCATAAACTCCCTCACGTTCATTCTCCTCATAAAAGTTTGATTCGTCATATTTTCCTTACCTCGAAGTTTAAATCGACCGAGAAGAATACTCTTTCCAATATGAGGCTGACTTTTTGAATAGCTAAGAGTTTCCTAGAGACGCTTTCAAGAGTTGGAGATATCGGTTTCATATTCTTCACTCTGCAAGATTGTCGGTATTTCCTGCAAAGGCGTCATGATTCAATTAGCGCAATAACTCTCCACGGATTGGCTTAATATTAATTGCTGCTATTAAACTGTTTATACCTTTAAGCAAAAATCTAATCCCCAACTTGGTTTTCTTCAATATATTAGTCACTAGAGTATCACCTTCTAAACAAATGAAACTATCTATTTCTAGGGCCACCTTTTGAATAACATCGTTTAACTCATCACTCTCTTGGTAATCACAAATATCTCACCACTAATCTAAGAGGAAATGTATCTTGAAAATCCATGCCTGTTTGATTACTGACCCGGACTTAGGAAAGTAATTTACTGCCACGTTGACAACTCCAGTGCTTATTTTGAGCATGAAGTCCGAATATTGTTGTCCATGCTCATTCATGTCTTCAGATCTCCCAGATTTCTCGACAAAATGTCGCATAATTTTTTTATATTTTAAATGTTTTCCCTCTTGTTATTTATCATCAACACTCAACCAGATATAGGTACACAAATCTTCGAAGAACATAGTTTTGTCAGCCATGGCAAGTCATCAAGCATTGATACGATCAGTCTATATCGAACAAAGACATTGTTTTCAATGTAACTGCTTTATAGTCTTCAGCAAAACGTTGGTAGATGTATTTAATGTCAAATGTAGTTAGATATTTATCACTTTCTAATAAATTGATGTAAATATGTTCAAAGGATCTTTCCCGTTGAATAAAACATATGAACATATATTATTGTGAGTCACACCGAGTCTCACCAGCTAAAGGAAAAGGAGTGACGACCCTCTTCGGAATATTTTTAAGTCATTATTGATTTTTGCTTTCTTGGGTTCAGGAAAATGCAATTTTGAGAATACATTAATTGAAGAAAACATCAAAATAAAAAAGTGAGAACATTTTTACCAGGCAAAATCAATATTACCAAAAAAAAGCGGACGGAAAAATATCCTTGTCTGCTAAAATGATATTAGTTACGTATAATGAACCAAAGCTAAACATACTTAACTCTTCCAAAGAAAATATTATTCTTAACCTGAAATAAGGGGAAAACAGCTATAATACAACTTTTTCAAGATAAAAATATATTCCTTCTTCAATGAAAAAGCATCTTGTATATGTCAATTTATGTATTTTTTAAACACTTGATCAAGCGTAAAAAAAGCATTTATTTATATATGGAAATAAACATTTATATAACAGAGTTTGTATAATTAAGGCTAGGAAAAGCCATAGTCTTAACCCTTCTCTTTTCTAAAATCCTGGAAATTCTTCTTATATAAAGGTAGTATCCACATTTCTTAGTTGATTCATTGAAATCTTAGTTTTGAATGTTCTGTAGTTGATTCTGAAACCAAGTTATATTAAGCCAAATAACTGTGTCTGAGATTAATAGGGGCGCTTTTTAATTTTTCTGGAACTAAGCTCAGAGAATTAAAAAATTCTATATATCTTTAGGTGAAAACTATCATTAAGAGGGTTTCGTTACTAGATATCATCTATTTTAAAAAAATTGAAATTTAAGGTTAACCTTTTTCAGAGTTTCTGAGATCTAGGAAATGGGATACATTGCTAGAAAGTCCATACAGAATACTCTGATTTTGAAGATTTTTTTTCTAAACCTAAATTTACCTGTTTTTTTAGCTGCTCAAATCTGCTTAATCTCTAGACAATTATTTCTTGAAGTATTGCACGGATTTAAGTTTCAAAAAATAACATTTTCTCCGAATATTTACTTTTCTTAGAAAATACATTAAAAATTTCCTAAAAAATAGTATTAAATATTACAAATCTTGTTTTTTCGAAGTTATGGGTAGCCTAGTTTCCAAAATCTAGGGGATTCTAGCAAAACTGAATGATTTCGTATTTTCAGATGTGCAGATTTTCAACATTTGACTTTTTGAGTTAAGCTTAGCTCAATTATAGTTAACCAAAAAAAGAAGAACCTTGTGAAATAATTTGAAAAGTAAACAATGATTAACTCATATAGATTAGGAGAGAAGAGACCATCTATAGAGCTGTTCTTCGTGATGTTGCGCTTGAATGTATAATTTTATAGAGATTTGTAAACTTAGTGAAAAGAACCTTTAAAATTAGCCTTTCTTAGGATTTGAAGTGGATACTCTTATCAAATACATTGACAAAGCATATAGTTATTTTTTTCTATGTGAAACACATTGTGGGTGCTAATATTGTATTTGAGGAAAATTTCTTGACAAGAACTAAGAAATAATAAATGTGCTATTTCCAATAAACATAGTTTTTAAAACATAATATATATTAAACCCGTAAATTCATATGCGAGAGAGAATTAAGTTTAGTTTTTAATATGTTTTGAGCTTTGTAGAAGAACTGAAAAGTTATTATTGATTATATGGCCAATATATTGCATTTTGGAAAAACGTTGATAGAACTTTCACTACCCCATAATAACAAAGCCATGAAGTCCCATTACTGGATATAGGGAATAATGTTAATATACCAACTGTATCTGAAAGTTCAAAGAGATGATGTATCCTTTTTTACTGGTTTCCTGTCGAGATAGAATGAATGAGCTACATTTGGTTGCAATTTGCGCCCTACTTAAAACTAACTATGCCAAGCCGTATATTGTCTCTTATGGAATGGAGGCTTAGAAGAGCTCTAATAAAATAAGTTTTGTCTTAATCACTTTAAAATTATCTGAAAATAATCCTTACAGTTACTTGAGGTTACACCCAAAATACAGATTAACCACAAGAGAATAGAATAGAAATGTATCTTTCGGTGTTCAATCGAAAAGAAACTAGATTCAACTATTATGTAAAATATATATGGAATAAGCCTCGTAGGCTAAAAAACACTTTAAAGCAGAGTTTAGTAAGATATAAAGGAAACAAGAGCTTCATTTGAAAATACCAGACGTTCATAAATACATAGGTGCAAACTTTAACCATAGCATAAGTTACTAAAAGTAAAGATAAGAACTGCAACATGTTAAAAAATGATTAAAGTACGTTTTTCTATTATTTTCTAAAATAAGAAAAGTAGTAGGTGATAAGAACACCTCACTGAATCTAATTTTAATACTCTTTGTTTTCTTTACGTTTTGTATTATAAGCATGTAGACCCAAAGTTTAACTTAAGCAATCTAATATTCTATACAGTGAAAAACTAAGGTTTTAAATGCCTTTCAAGTAATATATGTTAGGGGTTTTCAAGAGAAATGCAGGCCGAGGTAGATATCGTTTTATGTTTTGCTTATTTAATATCATTTCCCTTGTGAGTAAATATTTGTTGTTTTGAAAAATTAAACTCTAGATTAAGTCATTCATATGATTTCACTTAGGAGCTTCTAGAGCGAAACTTTTAAATATAGATTAAGCTCTAGAAGGAGTGAGTTTGGGGTCAACTTAGATACATTTCACTATCAGCATTAGCCAACAGTCCCACTGCTATGAAGTATTGTTATTATTTATTGCTGTTAACGGTTTCAAATGAGTTAAATGTGTTAGAAATGTACTCTGAGAAAAAAGGGATTTCCAATGAGGTTATAAAAATATTTTGACCAATAACGTTTGCTTTTCTCGACTTTTTACATTAACGAGCTGTAGTTTCAGTAATATGATTAACCCTAATGAAAATATTATTTGGTGTACATTATCTATCTGGGGCAATGGGAAGCAGAAGCGTGATGAGAACGTGTGAAGGCCTCTAGAACCCTGGGAAGCTAGAAAGTGTTAAGGTAGCGCGAACCAGGATGCGGAACGGGGAATCTTCTCGGGAAGTAAATCTCTACCGTTGCTCTTTATTTACACTGGACAAAAACAAATTGCTACCAAACTTAAAATTCACCTTCATAGACGACTAATTACTCAATATTAAAGATATTTCGTCTCATTGGAGATATCCAAACAGAGACCATATATTTAAATCAACATCAGTGTTTGTGTAGTTTAACTTGACTAAAACTGAACAGAAAATATGGCTAGATATTACGGGTATTATGTCTTGATAAGATTGAACTACACATCTGTGGATAGAAAGCTAAAAGTTCCAATTCATAATATATAATCCTTAATATATGGTGTTTAAACTTTTTTCTTTTTGTTTCTTTTATTTCTTGATGGATATACCAAAAACAAAACTATTCTATCCCTGATTTCTAAGATTCTGTAAGATTTATCCACATCGTTATACCATTTATAATTCCAAAGTGAAATCTTCAATTTTAGATTCATTCCAGTTGAAAAACTGAGACAATATAAAGTTTTCGATTAATTTACTGATCCGTTATAAATATTACAACCAATAAAATAATGAACTGAATACAAAAATATCCAAATAAGAATTCTTTTTTTTTCATTTATCATAAGACTCTTAATATTATTAAACATAACTAAACTCATTTTTCAAGACACTTTAAATATTATTCTAAGATGAAATATTTCAATCTTAATAATCAAATAAAATAGAGCCTTACAAAATAAGAACAAAGTTTTATAAACTGTTTCTAAAATTCATGAATTCAAGTTGCAAAATATCAAAATTCATTAATATTCTTACACTTTCAGATGAAAATATTCTTATTCTAGCAGATTTAAAAACACAACACAAATTCTTTTACTTAAGAACTCTATAATAAAGCAAAATTAAAGGTTGGTCTTAGATTCTTAGCTAGTTTTCAAATTGAAGGTAAAAGATCACAGAAAACACGAACTCATTAATATTTTAAAACTGTCCTCAAAGGACGTGATAGTCGTTCTAGCGATTATTCGTTGACATAGAAGTCGATACACACCTACGTATATACTTGCTATATTGGAGATGTGCACACCCCTGTGTGTACTACCTTGTAATATACTACTTATATCGGTTCTGTTATATTCTAACCGTTCATATCTGTCATATTTAACCGTTAACACACAATATCTACGATTGAAGAAAGAGTCAAAAGATATACCAGGAAAGACATTACTCGAGTAACGTACGGATGACTCCTCAATCTAAAGAGAAAACATCTAATGAACCTTTGAAAGATCAAATGGAACCGAGTAATCCACAAGAGAATATCGAAAAAGATGATCAAAGCCAGAATCCAAGCACATCTCCACAAAAGACTGCGTCCCCAGAGAAAACTCCCACAAAAGCGTCTAGAAAGTCTCCAAGAAGCAGCGGCGGATCGGCACAATATGGACCTAAAGATCTCGAAAATATCAAAGCTATTATCAAAGAAAGGAAAAGGATGCAAAGAATTCAAAAAGATATCGCAGAGAAGTTAGCTAAGATAACTGAAGTGGAGGAAAGGCTTAAAGAGGCTAAAGGAACCGGTGATACAAAGTCAGTAGCCAATTCAAAAGCTACATCAGGTTTAACTTCAAGAAGTTCAATAACTCAAGATGAAGATACACAAAGTCAGATCACAACCCTTACAAAGAAATCGCGTTCTTCCAAAGCATCAAAAGTTACAACTCTTTCTAAAGCGAAAAGTTACAAATCAAAGGCATCTTCAAAAAAGTCTGAATACACAGAAAAGTCAAAGAAGGATGAAGAACAAACATCTGCAGATAGCAGCATTGATCCCTGGTCAGACACTGGAAGTACCTATGTGGACAGAAAGTTCCATATGAATAACTTTGAGCCCTACAACACGCCGAGTTCAGCATTTCCACATACAGCTCGTGGATACCCACTGATTCATATAACTCCTCCTAAGAAATTATCTTCACTCACATACGAAGAAATCAAATCTTTTGTTCACGAAGTGGAAACTACATTACCTAATGTTCCAATGAACATACTGAGCTTGATTTCAAGTGGGGTAACTGAGAGCTTACAACAAAGAGGAGTATATATAAAAGAATCACATTCAATTATGAATTATCTCAAAAAACATCTACAGAATTATTATAAAGCTGAACGTTCTAGAAGCATATTTTTACTTCAAACTGTATTAAAGTGGCCGACAAAGAAAATGCTTCCAGAAGACCAGATTTACACTTTCATGGATGAGGCAATGAAGATTTTAAAGTTCCTTAATAAAGAGCAGATGAACAGAAACAGGAAGAAGATCTTAAAAACAATATTATCAAAAGTTCCAGAAGCGTTCAATTTCAATGTAGACGAGATGCTTTTGGATGTTAAGGAGTTGGATCTACTAAAGTTAAGATCTAAAATGATAAAAAGAAGATTCGTCTTAAGAGAAAAGGCCGTCAAACAGAAGCAAACCACTGGACTTAAAACATCACATCTTCCACCTTATCAAAATGAAGAATACAAGAAGCGCAAGCAACTAAGAAACGTCGGTTGCATTGTCCTTAGAAGAATAGGCAACAGCGCCACACCTATCACTCTTATGCTCTTTCACCTCTCTAGCAAGCAATATGCGAACGTAAAAGGTATTGCGGATACGGGAGCAGACTACAACGTCAGTAGTCTGCAAGCGTTGGAACAATACACCATAAAGACGGAGGACCCGCAATACATAAAGGAGGTTCAGTTCCCGGATAAAGCTAAGAAGCAAGTGAAGAAGGTGGTCTATGCTAGGGCCATGCTCAAACAGGGGGAAACTAGCTTCAGAATAGGTGTCCAGAAGTTTTTCGTTGTAGACGATCCCAACTGGGATGAAGTTATTATAGGGAAAAGAACTTTAAACTATTTTGGAATCAAGCTAGACCTCGCACAAGCGGATCATAGCAAAGAAAAGGAAGAATAGGATAAAGGTGGAAACGAAGCCCAGATTTCTAAACCAATATCTTCTTTACATGGCATTCAAGACAACTCTTTGGAAGGACCAACAGTGGAGATTTATATTAATCAACTCAACAAGCAGGAAATTACATCATTCTTTAAAAATTCAGGTTCACACTCTACATTTTATATTATCAAAGCAGACACTCAATTCTTATTCTATATTTTCAATACTTTTTATAGCGGTGGTTATAAATTATCAGATTCAGTTATTTTTATTCAGGAAAAGGCTTTTACTTCAGAAGAATTTCACAAAATATTCAGGCCAAGTGTATTAAGATATTTTATTTTCCATAAAAACAATTTAGATCATTCAATTATTAAACATCAACAAGACACAGATGTACAACTGGAATATGATGAGATCGAGAAGGATTTACAGAAGATTATTCTAAGTTTATTTAATCAAACCCCCCACACTTCAATTTTATAATGATGCTCCAACTATTCTATCTCAAGAAAGGGCAACATATATTCGAACTCTCGAAGCTAGAGAGCTCAGAGTAAAGCCCATTGAAGACTTAGAAACAGCTCATTTTGAAAAATTAGACAGATATCCTGATAACAGCGAAGTTACTCCCGTATTACTAGCCAATGTTCAACAGAACATGCCTAAATAATTCAACGAAATAGGCATCGGCGAAGGTAATATTCAAATAGCGGAGGAAGATAAGGAAATAAATACAATGATAAATGTTAAACTCTCTGAATCTACATTTAATTTACAGCAACAGAACTTCCTAAAGAAATTATTTACAAAATATCGCGCTGGATGGGGATTAAGACAATCTAATGCACAGATGTCTAATTTAACTCCCATAGAAGTGGAACTTAAGCCAGGCTCCTCAATCCTAAGGATCGATGGTTATCACCAGACAAAAGAAGAGGAGAGGTTTCTGGAGCTCAAGTTTGAAGCTCTAAGACAGGCTGGTATTGTTTCTCCAGCAAAGAACCCAGTCTGGGGTCATCCTGTTTTTGTTGTCACAAAAAAGATTACTAAGCCTAGTGATTGGGCTACGATGACGAACAGTCAACGCGAAAGTTGGAAGGAAGACAATATTCTCAATCGTTACCGAATGGTAGCGAATATGATTAAGTTGAATCAAATAACTCAACCAACTACTTTAAATTTGCCAAACTTAGAAAGGCAACTAATGTCCATCAAGAACACTAAGTTCTACGCGACTTTGGACATACTTTCAGGCTTTGACTTTCTGCCTACAAAGAAAGAACATAGAGAGATATTCACTCTCGTCACAAGAAGGAGTGCCTACACTTTAAATGGCGCACCAATGGGATGGTCAAACACCCCAGCACTTTTCTTTGATCGCATAATTAATGAAGTTATTGATCAAGATGGTGATTATTTATTCAATACAGAAGAGAATGGTGTACTAGCTTGGTTAGATGATCTTCTCGTTTACGCAACTTCTTTTGAAAAGTTATGCATTATTTTAGAAAAATTATTACAAAGAGCTATATTTCGAAAAGTTCGCTTCAATTTAAGAAAATGCGGTTTCGGAGAACAACACACCATCTGGTGTGGCCGCGAAATTAAAAAAGGTCAGTGGAATTTTTCACCAGCATTCTTTGAAAAAATATCAAATATGCCAAAGCCTACTTACAGGCATGAGGCAGCACAATTAGTTTATTTAGCGAATTGGCTCTCGCCAAATATACCGAAGCTCTCTCAATTAAGAAAACCCTTTGCAGAATATGCTAATCTCAAAGGAAAAAAGTTATCTGAAGTTGAAAGATTAAAAGAAGAAGTCGAATGGACTGAAGAAAGAGAGCAGGCATATTCGATGCTGAAACAAGCCATAGTTGATTCAAGTAAAAGATTCCTTTCAATGTATGATGAAAAAATACCACTTTTACTTTTTACAGACTCCTCTCAAGATGTTTGGAGTCTTGCTGTTTTTCAAGATGAAGAAAAGAACGTCACTAATGACGTCAGAACTTTAAAACCAAGACCAATTATGTTTCTGTCTGGTTCTTTTATTTCAAGTGAATTAAGATGGCATATTTCTTCGAAAGAATTATACCCAATTATTTACGCTTTTGAACGAATAGGGTTTATTCTAAGGACACACTCTGGTGGGATCTATATTTATACAGATCACAGAGCTTTACTTTCAGTAGTCAGAATCAAACAAAACGAACGTCGAATCTATTGGGATCGCCTTTATAGGTGGATTCTAAGGTTACAGTCTGTTGACTTAACCATCTTCCATATTTCTAGTAGAGATAATTTTGTATCTGATCTTTTAACCCGTTGGGGAAAAACTAACGAAGCAAATATATCAAGATGTAACCTTATTTACGAATCAAATACTGAAGTGATTCAAATCATGTTTCTTGAAAATACAGAGGCAGATCGAGAACGAGAGAAGTCTACAACTCAACCAGCTCCTTACATTGATCCAGATATCAAAAGTTGGGGAACAATCAAGAATTCTAACGAGGACAACTTTTTAGATGTATTAAATCAGGAACCAGAACTAGCTCGTATAACAGCTAAAGTCTCTAACTTATCATTTGGTGAGGCAGAGCTCGAAGAAAGAGTTTCAGTCTCAACCAATCTTTCTAACCTTCAACAAGAATTATTGAACGAACACATTTCGTACCTTTCACCATTTTATCCAAATATCTCTTTTAAATCAATAGATTTCAATACATTAAGGAAACATCAACATAGATTACACTCTGATTCATTGTCCGATTTTCAAATTAAAGAAGGAGTTTACTACAAAGATGATTTATTAGTAATACCAAGAAGTTTAATCCCTCGCTATATTATTATGAACCATATTTTAAGAGGACACCCCAGTGCTTCTGCAGAAAAGAAGTACCTGTCCGAGGTTTATTTACAGGGGATCAGGAAAAAAGACTTAAATTCTTTATTATCTTCTTATAGAAACAGGTGTTTACACTGTCAAAAGTCTCCTCGCATAATACGAAGACCATATCACCTAACAAATTTAGCTAAGAAATCACGTGAAATATTGCGTGCTGATTTTCTCTACATTAATCAAACAGGTTATATATTAGTATTACTAGATTCTGCAACTAGAAAAACTCAACTTACCTTTCATAAAACGCCTACCGCAAGAGGAATGGCAGAGTCTCTCTTATTATGGAGAGCAAACTTTGGTTTTGCGGAAGATTTTTTAATAATTACGGACAACGGGTCCCATTTTTCAAATAATTTACTACCATACTTAAGCAAATCAATTGGATTTGAACAAAATTTTACTATTGCCTACTCGCCATGGACAAATGGTTCAGTAGAGACGGCAAATAATAGTATTTTAAACTATCTCAAATCGCTAGTTAGCCAGTTCGGATTACACGAATCTCAATGGCCTAGCATTTTATCTTTAATAACTTACATCATCAATAATAAACCTATGGAGAGAAGAGATGGAAGAACTCCTAACGAGTTATTTTTATATCATAGGTTGAATACACCTTTAATCGAACGTGATTTACAACATTTTACAATAACAGTCGGCAATGAAGTTCATAAGCCCTTGGACAAAGAAGCCATGTTTTCTGATGTTGAAAATATTATCACTACTTTAGACACAATACAGAATCAAACTTTTGAAGTTGTTAGACTTAAACAAGAAGCTGAAAATAGCAGGAGAAATAAAACTGCTACGCCCATTTTACAATTCTCATCTGGGGATTGGGTGTTAGTTTCTGAACATGGTACACAACATGCAAATGCTAAAACTAGTCTCTCATGGATAGGACCCTATCAAATAATAGATATTTTATCAAGCAATGTTTATTTAGTGGAGTCTCTCTTAGGGAAGACTAGAACTGTTCATTCATCACGCATTTGGTTTTATTCACACACTCGCCCTATTGGCAGCAAGAAGTTGAAAGCATTATTCGTTCACAATTTTAAGCAGTTGGAAATAGAAAGCATTGATGGATGTAGATTAGCTGCTGACAATAACTCTTGTGAGTTTAAAATCCGCTGGTTAGGTTTTGAACAGGATCAAGACACCTGGGAACCAGCTGTTACTATTTATGAAGATGTTCCTATTCTAGTTACTTCTTATGTTCAAAATATGGACGACAATAACCTCAAGATGCTTATTTCAAGAATTCTACAAGATCATGATGTTTCAAGAAGAAATCAACTTGCACGTGTCAATAGCCTCAAATTTCGTTTATCCTCGATGAAGTTTCAGAAACAACTAAATTTTCATTTTATTTCGGGGGGAAATACCCTAGGATGGCTACCAGAGGAGAAGAACATTTTACGTCTTTTAATCATGAAGTTTGGATCTGGGAAATATGTTGAATATTTAGAGGGAGATTATTTACCTTTTAGATCAAAGCAACAAATCTTGACCCAGATTCAGAGGCTATGTAACTTGCAGTCTATTGGAATATTTCATAATAGAAGATTCGATGTGGTCGAACTTAGAACTTTTCTTCAAAAGCATTTTGGAACTAAAACGATGCACAAAAACTTACCAGGACGTTTCAACACTTACATTGAAAAGACAAAGATACTAACTTTATTTTCTCAAGAGATCGAAATAACTTCGAAGCCAGAAGACATTAAGATCCCTTATTTCAGAAGAATCGAGAACCTCAAACATCTTAGGTTGATGGAAAAGGAATACGCTGGTTCTGATGAATGTCAACAATTCTTACTACAATTTGGTATCTCTTCTTTTGAAGCTTTAAAGTCACGAATACTTAATCTATCAGAACCATTAGTAAAAGCTGTTGAAGGAAGTGAATTACTACTCGACACTCTTTACAAAACTTTATTAAAGTCCTCTACGTATTGGACTGATCTATCTACATTATATTCAAAATCTATTACCTTTTGCCAAGAATTTGACGAACTACGAAATACACCAAATAGTTATTCATACAGACAAGACTCAATTTCCATTTCATTAGTTCTCATCGACAATAAAGTACAACTTACTTCTGTTGACTTATTATCGGGCGACAAGATAATACTAGAATATAATGGCGGAAATTACTATACCCTTTTAGGATGTAATGGAAGAATCTACTTTACTCCACCTGACACCAGATTATTTAGCCAAAACATCTTTGATTTGGAATTCGAAAAACCTTATTCAAAACACAACATTTTTCAAATCTTAGTGGTTGATCCTCCGTGGAAGATAGGTAATTCAAATCCTACACGTGGAATCACACTGGACTACCCAACGTTATCTAACTCTGAATTTATGAAATTAGATTTACCTTTACAACACTTCCCTTTTGGAAGTTATTTATTTTTGTGGGTTACGAATTCTTCTTATCATTGCGCCTTGTCTTGGGCCAAATCTCTTAATTATTATTCAGTCGACATCTTTACCTGGATCAAGTCACATAGATCTGGAAGTTTATTTAAAAGTTTAGGTTATTTCTTACAACATGCTCAAGAAACCTGCCTAATATTTCAAAGGAGAGAGCAGGAATCTATTTACTATTCAGACACTTTTGGAGAATACAAATTAGATCATTTTTCAAACTCAATCAAGACTATTCCTTTAGAACCTTCAGCTAAGCCCGAAACTTTCTACTGGATCTTGGATCTTGTTTTTCCTCACTGCAACAAGTTCGAGATGTTTGCCAGAAGTAACAATCTACGACAGAACTGCAGCAGCTGTGGAATAGAACTTGATGCTAAAGCTCATATTGTTTACACACCTTCAAGTGCATAGCACTTCTCTCCTTCAAGGGGGGATGTCCTCAAAGGACGTGATAGTCGTTCTAGCGATTATTCGTTGACATAGAAGTCGATACACACCTACGTATATACTTGCTATATTGGACATGTGCACACCCCTGTATGTACTACCTTGTAATATACTACTTATATCGGTTCTGTTATATTCTAACCGTTCATATCTGTCATATTTAACCGTTAACACACAATATCTACGATTGAAGAAAGAGTCAAAAGGTATACCAGGAAAGACAAAACTTGTGCTGATGAACTTGAAGTTTTGAAGCTGAAAGACTTGTATCTGCTGTATGTAAAGTTGACAAGTAATGACTTACTCAAGACACAACCTGTATCTTGTGGAGAAGAAAATTATTTAACTTTTCTGTTCAGTAGAGGCAAAAATAAAACTACAATTTATTCATTTTTATTATATTGGTGATTCAGTTCGAGTTAAAGATTTTATTTATTCTATTGGACGCTTCTGCAAGGAAAAGAATGTAAAACACATAAAGAAAACTATTAAGCATATATCTTTATCTTAATGAAGCAACTTTGAAACACAGAAAAATCACAGTACATTTTGAAAATATAGAAAAAAAATCTATAAAATTGTTTTATGTTTCTTTAGTTAATATATAAATGGGCAGAATCCTGAGCACTTAAGAATAAACACATATCGTCAAGAAGTATAACTAAAACGGAAATCATGGTTAGAATATTTTGGCTTAGTTGAACTAAGATAAATTCCAGTGAAAGAAGCACAAAAACTTATGCAGATAATTATAGCAAGAACATTCTGTGATTAAATAGGGTATTGGATCAGTTAACTCCAATTAAGCTTTTGCAGAAGTTTAATTAACTTATCAACAAAGATATTCTAAAAATTTAGAAACCAACTCTTAAGAAATATATTAGTAATTCCAAGCAAAATAAATGGATTCAGAAGAACAAAACAAGGTATATAAATTCTTTATCAAATAATTAGAAAAGGTTCTTTTTACAAATTAACAAAAAGGGTTTTGTATTTCTATTAGTTTGATATAAAAAAAACAGATATCCAACTTTTCGCAGTAATTTGTATACAGTAGATAATAATTTATACACAGTGATTATGAATTATAAACCACTTTTTTCAAAAGAAAAATCTGTTAAGGAATATTTTATTTTGTATTTAAAGAACCGCAATAATAATCGTAAAATGTATTTAAAGATGCTAAAACAATATCAACGAGAATGAGAGAGTTGAGATATATTCGGAAGATGGAGCTGTAAGGAATAAAATATGGTCAATAGAAACGCGTAATGTGTTTTTTCTGAGCCTCCTAAATAGAAAAAACACTAAGTGTTTATTTTGAAGTTTACAGCAACTTTTGTATTTATAAAGGTCTATTGGGTTTATTTCAGATTTATATGGTGACAAATGGATCAGAATAATCCAAGACAGATTTTTTTAAACTATATGTTTAATAAAGATAAAGTTAAAAAAGATAGTAGATCACACAATATATTTTGTTTGGAATTGCTTCTTTAACATAAAGTAATACTTTGCCTTGTCATAAACAAAACACTTAAATATTGAATAAATTTGAACATGAATACTTAGTTTTTGTTCATTGAATCAGACTTTCTATCAAGCTTTTAAATCACATTATCTTCAGGAAATATATGTTTCTTGTGTAAACATACCAACAGGTTATTTAAGAAAGTTTTTTTGCTTTGAAAAACTTGAATGGTTTTCTTACTTTCATTGAAACTGTGAGTTAAACCAAAAAAATATTTGTTTTACAATAGATATAGTTGAACTATTATTTTTTATGCTCTGAATAAAATAAACTTTCCAGAATAAAGTTATATAATTTCAAAGTTTTCTTTATTTAAAAAGATAGAAAACATAAGTTAAAATAAATAAACAACATTTATTCCAATATAAAACTAGATAGTCTCTCAAAAGATTTTTCTTGCAATAAGAACTAATGAAACTTATTAAATAAACTTTTAAAGAAGTTATTTCTCTTTTTAGTAGGTTTAGGAATAACTTCTCTGTTTGCATCAAGAACTTCGAAATCCTCAATGATTCTATTTCTAAACTTTGGTATTATAATTTCAAGTAAGTTATTCAAATATTCTTTATGATTACTTTGAACGAAAGTGAAAGCTATAGATTTTTCACTTGATATAAAAATATCAATAACATATTCAGTTCCAAAAATCATACGTGCAAAACCTTTATACACAAAACTTTGAGTAATTTCTTCTTGTGATTTAAACAAGTTTACAAGAATAACAAAAGTAGATAAAAGAAGAAACCTTCCGAAAATAAGTTGAATATCAGTTCTGAAAGAAGGTTTTATTTTTCCTCTCTTTAGTTCAGGAAGTAATTCAGGAAGAATAAAAACATCATTTTCTTTTTCTACAGGTATCAAAACCAAACTATTTAAAGCCAAACTTAAAATATATTTCTTTTCTTTATCAGAATATTCTTTTAATAAAATATTAAAAAGTTCGCTATTTAATTTTCCTTTATCAACATAAATTCTATATAAAGAAAATTTTTTACTTGGAATTCTAAATGCAAGTTCATGAAAATTTGGATCTCTGATAAACTTACCTAAAGCTTGAGCAAGATAAGAAGGTGCAAAAAATATAAAGTTTTCATCTGCTTCCAAATCTAAACCAGGAAAATAACAAATTAAACCAGCTTTTGAATATATTTCAAGCATTTGTTCAACTTCCCAATCTTCAAAACCACAAGAATAAGATTTATCTTCAAATTCTTTCAAAGCCATAATATTTGTTTGTTCTCTACAATTATCAAGGAAGAGAATTTGTGCAGTTCCTATTCTAAAGTTAAGAAATTTTTCTTTATTTATTCCAGCTGCTCCAGAAACTAGACTTTTTATTTTATCTTTTATATCTTGTTTCTCTTGAGAATCTAGCTTTGAGTTTTCGATAGGAAAAAATATATTCATATCATTCTTCAATATATTTAACTCAGAAGAAAGACTTTTAACAAAGTTTTGAAGTTCTTTTTGTATTCTTTCTAGATTTGTATCTTTAATATTTTTTCTGTTATATCTTCTTAAATATGTACCAATAAAAATAATTGGTGCTTTTTCTGTATTTCTTAAAATACTTTCACACCAAAATTTTAATCTAAATAATTCATTTTGAGATATTTTTGTCATATTAAAAACTATAAAATAAAGTGAATTTGAGTTCATAAAAATATGATGAACAGAAGAAAATATTTCTTGTCCACCAAAATCATAAACACGAAAATAAACATCATTTGTAGCAAAACTAGGAGAACTTGTTTTCATTTGCTCGATAAATTTTTCAGCAGAAACTGTTCTTGAAAGAAGTTCTTTTTCAAAATCAAGTTTATATTTTGTTTCAACTTCTTGATTAGGATCAAAATCAGCATAAACAACATAAGGAAGACTATTTTTAACTCTCTGAACACTTAGTTCATATTTAGATATTGAATTCCAATTATAATTATTTGGCTTTATTGAAAATATATCAATATCATTCAAAACTAAAGTTGAATTATTATCGAGTAAAAAACTTTTGTCAAATAAACTTCTTATGGTAGAAGTTTTTCCAACTCTTCCATCCCCCATAAAAAGGACTTGACATTCATTTAAAAGAGTATATTTATTGTATTTAGCTTTTAGCACTGTTGAAACATAATTTTTAAGTCTTTCTTCTAAATTTTTTATATTGAATGTATTCTTACCAAGTTCAAATAAAATAAGAGAAGAATGCTTATCAAGTAAATCATGAACTTCATCTTTGTTTTCTCCAATATTTATTTCACCAATTCGCAAACTAAAAGTCAAAACAAAACAAAAATAAACATAAACTTCAATAAAGAAGGCAAATTATTCAAACAATGTCTTGTTAAATTGGTAATTTCTGGGTTATCAATCCTCAAGTTATCTTCTTGAATACTAGAAATGAAGAAAAGAAAAGAAAATACAAAATATCTACTAAACTTTTCATATTTGAAACTTCTTTCAATATTTTAACAAGTGCTTCTTCTTTCAAATAGTTTTTATCCAAACTATTATCAATATAAATAAAAAGTTTACCTTATTAACTTTATTTTTTGTCCTTTTAAAAACTGAGAAAGAGAATTATCTTTTGGAATATTGCAATAACGAAAACTAAAACATAAAAACAACAAAAAATATACTTTAGTGACTGAATATTTAATTTTTGCTTTATTTTTTCCATTCCAATAAAATTGAAAGTGTTTAAATGACAATATAAAAATCTAAAATAAATACAAAAGAAGAAAATACTTAAGTTCTTCAACCTTTGGAAACTTTTCAAACCAAATAGAAAGGTTTTTTCCAATAAAATCTAAAGGACAGCAGTCAAAACTAAAGAATAAAACAAAATATATGAATACATCAAAAATTTAATCTCTTTGTGCACGTTCACTTCTTTAACAAACTTTTTTGCTTCTTTTCTAAACCTTTGACCTTCAGTTGGGTTGTAATTCTCATCATGTGACCTATGAATTAGAAGGGAAAATAAATAAACCATTGAATGATGAACTCAAAGCTTTGATTTCTGTTTTCAAATTGTTGTTTAATTGATGGGGCTTTAAATGGCATTTTTTACGTTTTTTGTTTAATTTAGTTTTTTTTGTTGAAAATTCGAGAAATGTATTTTTTATCGGGAATTAATGAGAATCCCGTTTGAAAAATGTTTTTATTCAAATTTTGATTTCGGATTTGATAAAATTTATTAATAATTATTTGATAATTATTTTGATTATTATCAAATTATTCTCATTATTTTAATTATTAAATTAAATTAATAATAAAAATATTTTTGAATTCTTTTATAAATAAATTATTAATAAATCAAATAAAAAATTTATTTACATTATATCTTTTCAAAATATCGATACGAACGAACCAGATCTCGATATACAAAGTTTTCGTATCGAGTATGTCTTTTTCCGATCATAATATTTATCGCATTCTTACATTAAAATGAGAAATAATCGGGATCCGGTTTTTTGACTCCGGAGTCAAATTCTCCTCGCGATCTCATTGGTCAGAACGATTTCTCAAAAAATTATTTCACCATACTTAGACAAAAACGAGAGGGGGCTGGGGACAAAGTGAAGTGTACTAGAAAATACCAAATAAATATTAATAGCTAAGGAACAATAAAATGTGAACTTTTCTGACCCTAGCGTAGCGGAGAGCATGAAAGGCTCCTCGCGTCTTTAAAAATGGCCCCCATTACTCGGCCCTCACTCCCCACTCGGCCCTCGATGAAGATGAGGATCGATTTAAATCTTTTCCAGAGGTTGAATACAGAAACTTGAAAATATGTGTAGAAATTATTAAGTAAATGTATGAAGTGACATAATTAAAAGCTTGAGACAAATAATTTTGAATAGTGAAATTGAGAAGATGTAGATTTGCGTTAGAATTAGAATTTAAAACTTAAGTGGATTCGTAATCAAATCTAGGTACAAGTTTTTTTTTGTCCAAACTGGTTTTCTTTTTTTTTTTGAAACGTTCATCCTTGAACCTTAGCATTTATTTTTCAAATAATCCTGAACCTTGACTTTTACCTTGGATAAATCCTCCATTTTCAACCCTCTGAGCAGCACTAAATCTTGTAAATTCTTGTTTAATCTTGTAAAATCTTACAAAATCTTGTAAATTTTTGTGTTTTCAGGGTAATAACTTTGTCCTGTTTGATGTTTTATCATGCAACTGTCATGATTTGTAATTTTTAAACTTCATTTTGTTGGTTTGCTTTTTCAAAAAAAATAAACTATTAAAAATTGGGCCAATAAAATCTAGGAGTATTTGACTCAGGAGCAAAAAAAACAACACAAACCGAAATAATCAAAATAAAAATATGAGCAAAGTAAAAATTCTTGCATTTAAAAGAACTCCAATGGCATCATTTGGATATGTTTATTCTCATTCATCAGATACTCAATTTGGAATTCATTCAACAAAAACTCTTTTTTCTTCTCGTACAAATGTTTTTCCACAAGATGTGGATTATGTTTATTGTTGTGGATTTTGTTTTGTTTAGTTTCGTTTTCAGCTGTTTGTTGGGGGGTTTTGTGAAATGTTGTATTCTTGTTTTTCTAATATGGCATGATATTCTTGATACTTGATGTAAATTATTCTGGGATTTCAATGTGGGAAATATTACATTAACGTGATATTTTGAGATAATGATTACACGAATTTATGATACCGACTTTTGGATAATTGGTGAGATATGAAGTAATATTTGAGATAACAGGCGAGTTTTCTACCTACCAAACAGGGTGGTTGCTAGTTATATTGGGTTTTGGATATTTTTGGTATTGAAAGGCGGATATTATTCCAATATTTTGAGAAAAAGTGAAATAAATTCTTTAATCGTTCAGTGAGTTAGTTAAGAAGAAGTTTAAAGTTCTTTATAAATTTGAAAAAAAGAAATTCTATTGATTTTTATACCTATTGGCACCTGATTTGAAGTGAACTTGAAGTTTTACGAAGTTTCTTTGTGGTATTTAGTAGTTTTTTCTTTCCGGGACGTCTTAAAGGTAATTACAGGAAGACGATAAACGCAATAACTCTAATCCTTGAGTTTCGTTCACAGGCTTTTATAGTCAAACATCACGGTACTTCACTTCCAAATACTAATTCCCATAATTTTCAGGTAGAAAAGAATACAATTCGAATTTCTTGTCGCATTAAATATATCGATGGCTAACGGTAGTGTTCCAACAACTCTCCTTACCGTTAGTTTCACAAGGCATCATATAGGACTTAACGTTTAGCGGTATATCCGTGAAAACGCCAGAGTTTTCGGTAAGTATAATTAGTAACGGTACGTCCTGGTATATTTTGGGAAATTCAACAAACACCAAAATTTCTCTTCCTGCTAAAGGTCAAAACCAAACAAGTAAAAAAAATCCTTATATGAACATAAAAGGTGATACCGATAGAAATAGAATTGACTTTCATGAGTGAACAAAGAATAATTTGTTCGCTGAATGTTCAAAACTAGTTGTCTTCTACTTGATGGAATTTTTACGAGGCTGATCTGTCTAAGATACGTTTTGTTTGTTAGGAGAAGTACTAAGGTTAGGCCAAAGAAAAAAAACTTGTCATCTGCAATAAAGTGGTATTAGAGTAATGGTTATTAAACATAATTTTAGATTTTTCCATGTTAAACTTTCTATACGGAGTACAATTATTATTAGTTTTCACTTGAGAACAAGTAAGAAATATGAAAAAATAAATTTCAATGGCTAAAAAAGGAAGAAAAAATGTGCTAAAAGAATAATAATTCCTAAGCACCCGAGCTTAAACAATTTTTATATTTTCATGAACTCCCTCACGGTCATTCTCATCATAAAATTTTGATCCGTCATATTTTCCTTCCCTCAAAATTCAAATCGACCGAGAAGAAGGCTCTTTCCAATATGAAGTTGTTTTTTGGATAGCTAAAAGTTTCCTAGCGACGCTTGCATGAGTTGGAGATATCGGTTCTATATTCTTCACTCTGCAAGAATGTCGGTATTTCCTGCAAAGGCGCCAAGATCCAAATAGCGCAATAACTCTCCACGGTTTGGCTTAAAATTAATAGCTCCTATTAAGCTATTTGTACCTTTAAACAGTAAGCTAATCTCCAATTTCCTTTTCTTCAACACATTAGTCATTAGAGTATCATCTTCTAAACGACTAAAACTATCCATTTCTCGTGCCATTTCTTAAATAAAATCGTTCAACTCATCACTCTCTTGGTACTCGCAGATCTCTCGCCACTAATCTAAGAGGAAATATATCTTGAAAATCCATGCCTGTTTGATTACTGACCTGGAGTTAGGAAAGTAATTTACTACCACGTTGAAAACATCAGTGTTTACCTTGAGCAGAAAGTCCTAACATTGTTTTCCATGCTCATCCATGGCTTGAGATATCGCAATTTCTCGACAAAATGTTGCATAACTTTTTTATATTTTAAATGTTTTCCCTCCTGTTATTTATCATCAACACTCGAACGGATATAGTTATACAAATCTCCGAAAAATATAGTTTTGTTATCAGGGGCAAGTAATCTAGTATCGATTTCATCACTTCAAATCAAACAAAAGCATTGTTTCCAATGTAACTGCTTTATAATCTTTAGCATAGCGTTTTTAGTTGCATTTTTGCCAAAAGTAGTTACAGATTTATCACTTTCTGATAAATTGATGTTAATCTGTTCAAAGGATCTTTCCCGTTGAATAAAACATATGAATATATATTACTACGAGTAGCAACGGGTCTCACCAGCTAAAGGGAAAAGAGTGACGACCCTCTTCGGAATATTTTTAAGTCATTATTGATTTTTGCTTTCTTGGGTTCAGGAAAATGCAATTTTGAGAATACATTAATTGAAGAAAACATCAAAATAAAAAAGTGAGAACATTTTTACCAGGCAAAATCAATATTACCAAAAAAAGCGGACGGGAAAATATCCTTGTCTGCTAAAATGATATTAGTTACGTATAATGAACCAAAGCTAAACATACTTAACTCTTCCAAAGAAAATATTATTCTTAACCTGAAATAAGGGGAAAACAGCTATAATACAACTTTTTCAAGATAAAAATATATTCCTTCTTCAATGAAAAAGCATCTTGTATATGTCAATTTATGTATTTTTTAAACACTTGATCAAGCGTAAAAAAAGCATTTATTTATATATGGAAATAAACATTTATATAACAGAGTTTGTATAATTAAGACTAGGAAAAGCCCTAGTATTAACCCTTCTCTTTTCTAAAATCATGGATATTTCTCTTAGATAAAGGTAGTATCCACATTTTTTAGTTGATTAATAGAAATCTGAGTTTTGGATGTTCTGAAGTTGATTCTGAAACCAAGTTATATTAAACCAAATAACTATTTCTGATATTAATGGGAATGCCCTTAATTTTTTTTGAAACTAAGCTCGGAGAATTAAAAAATTCTATATACCATTAGGTGAAAACTACCATTAAGAGAGTTTCGTTACTAGATATCTTCTATTTTTAAAAAACTGAAATTTAAAGTTAACCTTTTCAGAGTCTTTGAGACCTAGGAAATGAGATACATTGCTAGAAATTCATACAGAATACTCAAATGTTAAATATTTTTTCCTAAGCTTAAACTCTCTTTTTCTTAGCTGATCAAATCTGCTTAATCTCTAGACTATTATTTCTGGAAGTATTACACGGATTCAAGTTTCGAAAAACAACATTATAGCCCAATATCGACTTTTCTTAAAAAACATATTAAAAATTTCCTAAAAAATAGTATTAAATATTACAAATCTTGTTTTTTCGAAGTTATGGGTAGCCTAGTTTCCAAAATCTAGGGGATTCTAGCAAAACTGAATGATTTCGTATTTTCAGATGTGCAGATTTTCAACATTTGACTTTTTGAGTTAAGTTTAGCTCAATTTCAGTTAACCAAAAACGAAAAACCTTGGGAAATAGTTTGAAAAGTAAAAAATGATTTGTTTATATAGATTAGGAGAGAAGAGACTATCTATGGAGCTGTTCCTCGTGATGTTGCGCCTGAATGTATGGTTTTATAGAGATTTGAAATCTTAGTGAAAAGAAGCTTTAAAATCAGCATTTCTTAGGCTTTAAAGTGGATATCCTTATCAAATACATTGACAAAGTATATGTTTAGAAAAGTTTTTTCTATGTGAAACACATTGTGGCTGTTAAAATTGTATTTGAGGGAATTTTCTTGACAAGAACTAAGAAATACAAAATATGTTATTTCCTGTAATCATGGTTATTGATACATTATATATTTTCAAGCCTTTGAATTAATATACGAGAGAAAATTAAGTTTAGTTTTCAATATGTTTTGTGCTTTGTAGAAGAACTGAAAAGTTATTTTTGATTATATGGCCATTATATTGCATTTTGGAAAAACGTTGATAGAACTTTCACTGTCCCATAATAACAAAACAATGAAGTCCCATTACTGGATATAGGGAATAATGTTAATATATCAACTGTATCTGAAAATTCAAAGAGATGATGTAACCTTTTCTACTGTTTTCCTGTCGAGATAGAATGAATGAGCTACATTTGGTTGCAATTTGCGCCCTACTTAAAACTAACTATACCAAGTCGTATATTGTCTCTTATGGAATGGAGGCTTAGAAGAGCTCTAATAAAATAAACTTTGTCTTAATCAATTTAAAATTATCTGAAATAATACATACAGTTACTTGAGGTTACACCTAAAATACAGATTAACCACAAGAGAATAGAATAGAAATGTATCTTTCAGTGCTCAATTGAAAAGAAACTAGATTCAGATATTATGTAAAATACATGGAATAATCCTCATAGGCTAGAAAAACAATTTAAAGCAGAGTTTAGTGAGATATAATGGAAACAAGAACCTCACTTGAAAATACCAGACGTTCATAAATACATAGGTGCAAACTTTAACCATAGCATAAGTTACTAAAAGTAAAGATAAGAACTGCAACATGTTAAAAAATGATTAAAGTACGTTTTTCTATTATTTTCTAAAATAAGAAAAGTAGTAGGTGATAAGAACACCTCACTGAATCTAATTTTAATACTCTTTGTTTTCTTTACGTTTTGTATTATAAGCATGTAGACCCAAAGTTTAACTTAAGCAATCTAATATTCTATACAGTGAAAAACTAAGGTTTTAAATACCTTTCAAGTAATATATGTTAGGGGTTTTCACGAGAAATCCAGGCCGAGGTAGATATCCTTTTATATTTTGTTTATGTAATATTTTTGCGCTTCCGAGTAAATATTTGTTGTTTTGAAAAATTAAATTCTAGATTAAGTCATTCATATGATTTCATTTAGGAGCTTTTGGAGCGAAACTTTTAAATATAGATTAAGCTCTAGAAGGAGTGAGTTTGGGGTCAACTTAGATACATTTCACTATCAGCATTAGCCAACAGTCCCACTGCTATGAAGTATTGTTATTATTTATTGCTGTTAACGGTTTCAAATGAGTTAAATGTGTTAGAAATGTACTCTGAGAAAAAAGGGATTTCCAATGAGGTTATAAAAATATTTTGACCAATAACGTTTGCTTTTCTCGACTTTTTACATTAACGAGCTGTAGTTTCAGTAATATGATTAACCCTAATGAAAATATTATTTGGTGTACATTATCTATCTGGGGCAATGGGAAGCAGAAGCGTGATGAGAACGTGTGAAGGCCTCTAGAACCCTGGGAAGCTAGAAAGTGTTAAGGTAGCGCGAACCAGGATGCGGAACGGGGAATCTTCTCGGGAAGTAAATCTCTACCGTGGCTCTTTATTTACACTGGACAAAAACAAATTGCTACCAAACTTAAAATTCACCTTCATAGACGACTAATTACTCAATATTAAAGATATTTCGTCTCATTGGAGATATCCAAACAGAGACTATATACTTAAATCAACATCAGTGTTTGTGTAGTTTAACTTGACTAAAACTGAACAGAAAATATGGCTAGATATTACGGGTATTATGTCTTGATAAGATTGAACTACACATCTGTGGATAGAAAGCTAAAAGTTCCAATTCATAATATATAATCCTTAATATATGGTGTTTAAACTTTTTTCTTTTTGTTTCTTTTATTTCTTGATGGATATACCAAAAACAAAACTATTCTATCCCTGATTTCTAAGATTCTGTAAGATTTATCCACATCGTTATACCATTTATAATTCCAAAGTGAAATCTTCAATTTTAGATTCATTCCAGTTGAAAAACTGAGACAATATAAAGTTTTCGATTAATTTACTGAACCGTTATAAATATTACAACCAATAAAATAATGAACTGAATACAAAAATATCCAAATAAGAATTCTTTTTTTCATTTATCATAAAACTCTTTGAATATAATTAAACATAACTAAACTCATTTTTCAAGACGTTTTAAATATTATTTTTAGATGAAATATTTCAAACTTAATAACGAAATAAAATAGAGCCTTACAAAATAAGAGCAAAGTTTTATAAACTGTTTAAAAAATTCATGAATTCAAGTTGCAAAGTATCAAAGTTAATTAATATTCATACACTTTCAGATGAAAATATTCTTATTCTAGCAGATTTAAAAACACAACACAAATTCTTTTACTTAAGAACTCTATAATAAAGCAAAATTAAAGGTTGGTCTTAGATTCTTAGCTAGTTTTCAAATTGAAGGTAAAAGATTACAGAAAACACGAACTCATTAATATTTTAAAACTTGTGCTGATGAACTTGAAGTTTTGAAGCTGAAAGACTTGTATCTGCTGTATGTAAGGTTGACAAGTAATGACTTACTCAAGACACAACCTGTATCTCATGGAGAAGAAAATTATTCGAGTTTTGTGTTCAGTAGAGGCAAAAATAAAACTACAATTTCTTCATTTTTATTATATTAGTGATGGAGTTCGATTTAAAGATTTTATTTATTCTATTGGACGCTAGTGCACGGAAAAAGAATGTAAAACACATAAAGAAAAACTATTAAGAATATATCTTTATCTTATTGTGTATTGTTATGAGGTCTGTATTTCATGAATAGTGATATAATATGATTGGTTAATTATTAGAAATATATTGGATAGAATAAATGCCACATTTGGCCATAGGTGAATCAGTTTTAAGAAAAACCAACAAAGAGAGGAATAAAAAGGATAACAATAGAATCTGACGTAGAGGCCTAACAGAGATAGTAAATCAAAATAATACGTTAAGATATCAAGTTGGGAGCATCCTACGGACATTCAACAAGCGCTACAGACAAACAATCTAACGGATCCCTTACTAGATTATTCCATTGAAATTTCAATAATTTGTCGGCAGAAATAGGATGACGGACAGGCAAAAGAGAAATACAAGAAGAGACAAGATAAAGAAGAAAGAGGAAGAGGAGAGGCTGAGAAGAGAGGAAGAAGCTCAGGACAAGAACATTCAAGACGAGAACGTTCAAGACGAGAATGTTCAAGACGAGAGCGATCAAGACGAGAGCGATCGGGAAATAGCCGATCGAGACGGGAGCGCCGATCGAGACGAAGAGGCGCAAGGCGCGGCGGATGAGGAAGCGCCCACTCAGGCGGAAGAATTAGGCGCTGAGGATGCCGCTAGCGCCGAGGCGGAAGAAGCTCCCGCCAGCGATGAAGAGGAAGACGTAGTAACTCCGGCGGGAGAGAAACGCACGGCCGACGAGGCGCACCACCTCAACATGGTAGTGACGGGTACGGGTAGCCCTGATCGAAGAGGAGTCGCCGGAGGGCCGAACATATCCACCGAAGAGCTATTACTACAGGAAGGAAGCGGCGCCGAAGTAAGTGGCGCGAACGGCGCAGATAATGATGAGAACTCGGACGATATGACGAGTGGAAGTGGGCGAGAAGATGAAGAAGCAGTGAGCGCAACTTCAAGGCGCAGCAATGAAGTTGTAACTTTAACCGAGTCTATCAGACCCATAGGGGTAGACCTAGTCGCCTTTCCGGATAGTGAATCCGCGCCTCGTAGTGGAGTGGTAGGAAAGAAACAACCTCAGGAGAAGTTCACATCTTCCCCAAAAAGGTCGGAAATACTAGAGGCGGCGCAACAATTGATATTTCCCTCTCCGCCGCGTGAAGAAAGAACGCCCACCAAGAAGGCGGCGCCACCCGCCTCGTCCCCGAAAGAGAGGATACCCTCAAGCAAAGGGGGCGCTGAAACAGATTTAACGGGGGACGCGCCGGGGGGCGGCGGCAAGAAGACGCCAAAGAAGCCGCGTAAGAAGAGCCTAGCGAAGAGGGATTGCGAATTTTATACGAAAGTCCCACGCTACTTTACGCCGAGTATATACGTGGTATGTGAGGATGATTTGCGCGAGGCGCAAAAGAAGATGGACGGGCAGAGAGCAGTGGATATGCTTGAGAGCAAGAATGTTCATCGATCTTCGAAGTTCCCTCTCTTACTTATGATAGCGCTATCGGAAGCGGAAGTTGATGATGTTCCGCTTACTGAGAGAGTGGCGCACATGCTGGCGGCCGTTCCAAACTTCCGAGAGAATAAGGAAGTTTCGTTTGGCCAATTAGCCAGCATGAGAAAGAGGGCGCTGATTAGGTTGTTAGCTACAAACACGCCGACGTGGTTCTTCCATTCAAGCGGCGAAGTTATTGCGCCCAACATACAATATATGGCTGATAGAGGGCTGGCGGTGTTGAATGGAAGACTGTCGAGGCCGAATGTTGGGATTAGAGAAGACCCGACTAGGCCAAGACGTGTAAAGCTTTTCAGGTGGGTAGTTAAGGCGGACCCGCATCTCGAAAAGTCGTTGCTAGCGCCAAAACCGAAGGTGAGGAGGTCAGAGCATCAGCTGACCGATAAGGAAAGCAGGCTTCAGTCCCGTATCGACAGCCTGACGAATAAAAACGAGAGACTAAGGGCGCAAGCTCATGCGGCGGAAAACGTGTTGCGTGACAAAAACATGGCGCTAATGAAGATGGCGATAAAGGAAGCAAAGAAGAAACACAAGGATGAAATGAAACGGCTTCTAGATGAAGTAAAGAACCTAAAGGGCCTATATCAAGCTGAGAAGCTGAAGAACCAGGGTCTCCAGCAAGAAGTATTTGACAGGGACAGCGTCGTTGAGAAGGCGCAACGTCGCTATTCGAACCCTGGTTCACAGATGACGCAGACCGGAACGATTTTCGTTTTTGCTGAGGTAAGATCTATTGCGGCGGCGACGCAGGGCAGTGTCCATACCTTAGAAACTAGACTTAATAGTATGGCAGCGCTGTTGGAAAAGCTGACGGAGGCGAGTGTCCGAAGTCTAGAAAGGAATGCGCGTGGCTCGGAAGAATTGCGTAGGTCCGAAGAACTTAGAGCGCGCCGTGACGAGAGCGCCAGACGCGACCGCCAATGGAAGAATACGGGCGGAAAGTTTAAGACCCTCACTTCACTAAAGGTCAAGGACATCAGGGCGATGCTGGATATGCGCGAGGCATACCTGGAGGTCTACGAGAATGAGAGAGAGCCAAACCTCTGGATTCACGTAGACCCGGAATTGAAGCAAAGCCTTTCGCGCGGCGGGGTAACAAAGGATAACCTGGTAGCCTACCTCAAGAAGTATATGAGGGAGCATGAAGCTTACGAGGGAGAAGACACCCTCCGCACAATCGTAGAGAAGGTTATCTGGCTCAGCGAAGGCGCATTCTTAGAGCGCCTTAATAACTATATGAACGGCGCGACTGGGTGTATTAAATGGAACCAGCTCACGGAAAATAGCCAGAGGTTCGAGATCTTGAGGACGCTAAACAAGCGCCTCCCACTCCAGCTGAGGCTAAAAGATGACCGTATTAAGGCAAAGCTGGAGGCGCCAGGATCTAAGCTGGCGGATTCGCTTCAGGAATGGAAGAAGCTTATTCAAGCCATCTATGATGCTAGGTTAAACATGGAAGGTGAAGTCACGATTGCGCCGCCAAGTGTAGCGGATGATGTACCGAGGACTTCAGATGTAAGGAGAGCTGCGCCAAAGTCAAAAGGAAAAAGAAAGAAGAAAAATAGAAGGTATTCGACTTCTTCGGAGGAATCCGTTAAAAGAAGTAGGAAGTACCCGAGGCGCAAATCGCGGTCACGTAGCCCATATAGAGGAAGACAGGCGAACCGCGGACACAACAGGGCGCGAGGATACAACAGACGCTCCCCATTTGAGAACAGATCATTTAGAAGGAATGAAGGGGCCGAACACGAAGGTCGCAGGTCCTTTTTAGCATTGCCGGCGCCGGGAGACGACCGCAAGAGAAAGAAGGAACGCGGATTTATGAGGCGCCTGAATGTGTCGGTAAGAAGAACAGCAAGAAATGGAGTTACCATCCACCACACTGCGTCAGGCGATCGCATTCCAAACGCAATCCTTGACAGTGGCGCGGATGAAAGCGTGGCTTCGTTGTATAGGCATGCATGGATGATGGACTCCATAAAGGACGTTAAGGAGAAGATTACTTTAGCCGATGGCACGACGGATCTCCGCGTGACTGAAGTAGGTTACGCCGATCTTGAGATGCGCGTAGGCGGAATCTGGAAGCGCGATTTTCGCAGAGTTAAAGTATTCCTGGTGGATGATGAGAAGTGGAAGGAAATACTTGTAGGTGCGCCCGCGCTAGAGGAGGCGGGACTGATGCCGCACCAGAACGCCTAGGAAGTCGGCAGCGGAGCGGAAAGCGGTCCCGCGTGCCTGAAGGTTTGTTCAAGTTGTTTTGCTAATAGCGCCGAGGTTGTAGATGCGCTGATGTCGAGGGAACTTGGACAACTTTCTGGAGTATATCGTATCGTCGTAGTCGAAGTGGATTTAAAATTAATACTTACTTCAATTTCTAACTTCGCGGAATATGGATATACTTTAGCTGAAACGGTGAGGGTGTTGGACGAAGGCGCCGACGGAAACTTGTTGATAAATTCATACTTTGTCTTTACGAAGGACCTGGACCTAGTGAAACTACGGCGCCAAAAGTCAAAAGACGTGCAGTTTCTCACAGGTCTGAGGTTACCTAGACTGCGCCTAGCGGCAATGATAAGGCAGCTAGGAGGAGGAAAAATGGAAATACTTAACGATATTCCGGCCATCAGGGCGGCGTCAATCGACTTTAGTAGGCGCTTTCGAGACGGAAATGCGGAAGCGATTCCGTTTGGCGAAACCATACACTTGAAGCAAAACAAGGATGTGGTTGACGAGGATAATCTGGAGCAGTTAATGCTTCCCGAAGGGAATGCGCTCTACTGGCCGGAGGCGGAAAAGGCGGAAATACGCGAAGCAATAACAAAGATGGTGGAAGCTGCTGGCGACGCTAACGAAGACCAGCGCAACCAGCTGATGGATTTATGCTTCAAGTATGAAGACGTTTTTGCAACAAGCGCATTGCAAATAGGAATTAGCCTTTTGCCGCCCATGGATGTGGTACCAATAGAAGGTGCGGAATTTAAGATGCCGGCGCCACGGCCATTGGGGCCCGGGAAGGCGGAGTTTGTAAAAGAAAAGTTAGATGGGATGGTTGAGAAGGGCATGGCAAAGAAGATCCGACAAGCGATTTATGGGTCAGTTGTCTTTGCAGTCCCTAAGAAGAATAATACTTGGCGCATGGTGTTGGACCTGGTTGCAGTAAACAAGGTACTGCACAGAGATGCGAATATACTTCCCTTACTGGAGACGCAGCTAGGCAATACAGCGCCGGCGCGGTTCTACGGATGTTTAGACGTAATAAGCGGGTTCGACCAACTAGCGATTACGGATCGCGCTAAGAAGTACTTTAACCTTATGACTACCTACGGTGTATTTCAATTACAGTTTGCGCCGATGGGATATCACTCAACCCCGGTATTTTTTCACCAACGTATGGTGGATCATATCGCGGCGGCAAATTATAACAAAGAAGGCAACGGGATCGTTCAATGGATTGACGATACGTTAATACACGCGAAGGATTTTAGGCGCTACATCAGGATATTGGAAGATGTTTTGCGCAATTTACGGAAGTGGAAGGTCAGGATATGCCCGACAAAGTCGATACTATTCGCAACAAGTATTGAGTATTGCGGAAGGGTTCTGCAGAATGGCGGATGGAATTTTTCGAAGAAATATTATGAAAAAAATTTACTTGTCCCAAAGCCTGAGTATGTATATGAGTTAGCAAAGCTCTTACACTTGGCGCAATGGTTGACATCAGCAGTTCCCGAAATGGCGGAACTTAGAGATAAAATTATGTTGTTCTACCCAGAAATGAAAGGAAAGAAGAAAAAGCTTTTAAAAGAGAAGAAGCGAATTTTATGGAACGAAGAATTAGAGGCGGCATTTAAGCGCTTTAAGCAGAGATTGGCGAAAGCCGCGAAAGCACGGTTACAACACTACGATCGAAACATGGACTTAATTTTGGTGACCGATGCGTCGGATAAATGCCACAGCGCTATTTTATTTCAGGCGCGCCAAGAGGAGCGTGGAAAAGACTTGTTAAAAAAGACAGTCTATCCGATGATGTTTTTTAGCGGAAATTTTGACGCAAGTCAACTTGTATGGGGTATATGTCATAAGGAACTTTACCCCATAATTCGAACGTTCAATAAACTCTCATACTTGTTGCCGTTCCATCCAACGGCGGTACAAGTATATACAGATCACCTCAACCTGAAGGCGATACTACAAGGTGGGTCGAAGATCAACCATGGACATCTTAACCGCCTGCAACGCTGGATGGTAATTCTTCAACATGTGCTGGTGGACATTCACCACGTCGACGAAGATAGTAATATATTCGCGGACATGCTTACGAGATGGGCGGCGCCAACGGAAGTAAGTAGCGTGGCAGCCGTTCGCATGGTGAAAATGCATGCGCAGAACGCAGAAACGGAAGTACCTGTTCTGGCGCGTGCAGAAAAGCGTCTAAGGAAGATTTCCAAGATGCTCCAGGAGGAAACTGAAGCCAAAATAAGGAAATGGCTCAAGGAGGCGGTGGTCGACGCCCTGTCAATATACACGGCAAGGGACGGCTCACTCCTAGGCGAAGAGGACCTGTACTTCAGAATTAAGAGGGATTTCGAAGGATGGACGCCTGACCTCTTGCAGCCTAAAAAGGCGCAATGGGTGCAAGGACTAGAAAGGGATATAGGCGCAAGATACTTCGTGCAGCCATCTTTGGCGCAGCAGAAACGTATAATTAGAAGAATCCTCAGAAAGCCGGCGCCGCCAAGGGATAGGACAGATCTGATGAGAGAAGTAGAGCGCCAGATTCAGAAGGAATACTCAAAAGAAGAATGGGAAAAGTTGACGGAAGATTTCGCGACGTGGCCGAGTGAAGTTCCATCGGATGTTAGCGACACGAGAGTGGCGCATTACATCGAGACGGATACTTATTCAACATCGGAAGAGGAAGATAACACGACGGCGAAAATAAGAAATGTAACGGTAAGGGTCAACCACTTTAGGCCTAAGAAGCAGATGGAAAAGAAGATTTATGCGTCGCTAAAGACACTGGATAAATATAGGGTGTCCGTATTTAACCCATATTTTGAAGGTGATTGGGCGCCGCTAACAGAAGCGGAAGTTATCGAGGCACAGAAAAAGGAGATGATTACTAGAACCTCTAGGATTAAGAAGTTGTCGGGGAAATCATCTTAACGGCGTCACTTCTGGAGCGCCAACTTGTTCACATACACCTAGCGAACAAGCATGGTTCTCTCGAAGCTGACATAGCGGAAGCGGCTAGATTTGAGTGGAGAATTCCCGCCGCTATGGAGCGCACACTGAGGGGAGACACCCCATGGAAAAAGATGGTGGAATTGATACGAGCGTTTAGGGACAACTGTATACATTGTCGCAGACTCCCTAAAGCAATAAAAACAACATATAGCCTAGTTACAAGAGCTAGGCGCCCGCGGGAAACTCTGGTAGCAGACTTTTTATGCGTAAACCGAATGGGGCATATCCTAGTATTGACGGATGCCTTCAGCAGATTTATGGAGCTAACGCATACGAAAACGCCGGATACGCAGGCGGTTATAGAAGCGCTTGAGAGATTTGCGGCGAATTATAAGTTGGAAAAGGACTTTACGCTTGTTACAGATCGCGGAAGTCATTTCGCGAATTCTTTAATGACGGCGCTAAGGAAGGAACTTCGATTTTCGCAAAGCTTCGCAGTATCTTACGCGAGCTGGACGAACGGAGAAGTGGAAGTAGTGAATAAGAAGGTACTGAATTTTCTAAAGAGTCTGGTCAGTGAATACAGGCTCAATGAAGATGAGTGGCCAAAGATATTAAATAAGATACAAGGCGCAATGAACGAATTGCCGGTGCCTTCACGAAAGATACCTGGTCGAAAAAATGCGCCGACGGTGTACGAACTGTTCTTATATGTGAATCCAGAGCGCCAGTATATTGAACCAGCGGTACTTCCGCCAATAGTGGAAAGAATCCGAGGCGGCGCCAGAATGTTGGTCGGTATTGATGACGATGTGCTATACAAATTAAGTTCCGCTTTTAGGAAGCGCTTGGACGACTACGAGGGGAAGGTTGCGAAGTATGTAGAATTTTAGAAAGTGTTGAACAATAGGAGGAAGAAGGCCGCAGTAGACCCAGCGCTTCTTCAATATAACGTAGGAGACTGGTGTCTGCTGTCCTCTAAGGGAACCCTCAGGGAGCGCGATAAATTGGCGCTTGAGTGGTCGGGCCCGGTGCAAATAGTGGAAATAATATCGAAGAATGTATATAAAATTAAGGCGCTAGATGGCAAGGCAACAGAAGTTCATGGAAGCCGCCTATACTTCTATGAACCAAGCGGCTTTGTCCCGTCGGAGGCGCTCAGAAAAATTTACGTTGGAAACTTTAAGCATCTTGAAGTCGCAAAGTTTGGGGATGTCAAGTATGACCCACACTTAGCGGAATATGTAATAGAGGTAAGATGGAGAGGTTTCCGTTCTGAGGATAATACTTGGGAACCTGTTCAAGTTATGTATGAGGATGTTCGCAATGCATTACTTGAACACTTGGGTAAAGAGACGCGTAGGCTAAGTCAAAATAAAATGCGCAAAAGAGCCAAGCAGGCGCTGGTTACTACGGACCACGCAACGGACAGAGTAATAAGACGTGTTCCTGGACTTGGCGCCTGGCGGAGGCATTTAGACAAAGTCAAGGAACAACCATTTACCGAGCGCAGACAAGTCGCGTCGGCGAAGGGTTGGACAAAAGAGGAAAAGCAGGAATTAAGGAAGTTGGTCTTGAAGTTTGGGGTAGGTAGGTACGATAAATATCAATTGTACTTGCCACACAAAACCAAAGCGATGACACAGTATTATATCCAGCAACGACTGGGTCGGCTGGATCTTGAAGAAATAGGAGGAGAATATTGGGACATCGAAAAGGCGCGGAAATCTAGCGAACGGATTAGTCGCGCCGATTTTCGATGTACTAGGCGCTTTGCGGATTGTGAGCAAGCATTGGCGCTCGCTAATGAGGAAGTGGCGAAAGAATTTATGCCAGAATACGCGGAGGATTTACGGAGACATAGACAGAAGGCGGCAGACTACGTAAGGAGGGCGGCGCGGATATGCGAGAAATTAAAACAGTACCCTGAGTTAATAAGGACTATGGTACTGGCGTTTGAAGAGGAAAAGGTGTCAGAATGGGGAGTCGGTGGGTTCCGAGTAAGGTATGAACGCCACGCGGAACATGCGCAGACGCCTATGTCTCTGACAAATTACGCACAAGAAATTGAGCAGAGCGCAAAATGGCGCTACCTGGTGTCTTTTGATGGAGAAGTACAGTTCACTATGATTCAAAGGACAGGGCGTATATTTGATATAGATTTCGAAAAAGACGGAATAGCCGTAAGGGGCTGCATACTACCTCCAGAAAAGATGTGGTATAATATAGACCCCTACAGCTTTGAGTGGCGCCAGAAAGCGCAAGGTTTAGCTACGGTGGACTTGCTATTGGCTGACCTGTCGGGAAGGGAACACCGAGAAGGAGTAGAGTCGGCAAGTGACGAAGAATTCAGGGACTTTGGAATCGCAGACATACGACCGCGGTTCGCAGCAGTATGGATACCGCGCCAGGAACTTAGGCGCGTCTTTCAATTTATGGAAAGCGCAGGGTACGAAATATTCCATACCTGGACATGGATAAAGATGACTCGCCGAGGAAAAATAAGGGGATCGCTTGGACGATTATTCCCGCGATCACACGAAGTGTTGTACTTTTCAAAAGGTGCGATGCGCTAGGGGAGTTAGAGATGGCAGCTATTCAGGAAAGGAAAGTGCTCTTCGATGATCGAAGTCATGAAGGAATAAAGCCGTTGGTAGTCTTGGAATGGATAAGGCGTGCATTCGGAGATGGCGCGATACTTATGGAGATATTTGCGCGCTTGAGCGGCTTGCGCAAAGGATGGCTACAGCTGGGGGGACGGGTGAATTCGAACGAGCTCGGAAGGAGTTATGAAATACAGTTAGTGCTTAGACAAAGTGGAGTCACGCATTTATGGGAAGAGGGGGATGTATTGTTATGAGGTTTGTATTTCATGAATAGTGATATAATATGATTGGTTAATTATTAGAAATATATTGGATAGAATAAATGCCACATTTGGCCATAGGTGAATCAGTTTTAAGAAAAACCAACAGAAAGAGGAATAAAAAGGATAACAATATATTGTGTTCATCGTGCGAATAACTTATGTACGCTACACGTCCCAGGAAATTCGTTAGTTTTGATATATATATAAGTTCAAACTTCTTCTCGTAAAACAATAAACAATATATTCTCTTCTTTTCTCTCTTTAAAAACTTTCTTATTACTTCTTCTTAACGGTTATATTTACACTAACTATTCCAAGCATAATATGATACCCCATATTTTAACTTAATTCCAATACCAGGTCATATATAATACATATACCAAAATTCCTACTCAACATTGTTGCACCTCAATCGTGACTAACGATATCTCATTTCCAATTTATATCAACGAATGTCACAAAATGTAAATTCATAGCATAAAAACATCAGTGAACAAACCACCCCTAGGTCTCATCACGGGCGAAAATTACCACGTAATACGAATGCGAAAAGACAACAAATTAGGTTCTCAATTCACTCAAATCGATCATATCTCCCAAAAAACACATCAAAGACACCCACAAATGGTTCATAGCTGCTATAGATACTTAGTAGACACCTACTGAACACCCATTTATCGTTGTACAACAATATTTCACAACTAAACCTACACCTTACATACCAACACTTGATCCAAGACCAAAATATAACAAAAACTCCAGCAAATATTACAAGAGGAAGCTGAATATATCATAGGCATAATATCAGACGTTACAAATAGAATCTGACGTAGAGGCCTAACAGAGATAGTAAATCAAAATAATACGTTAAGATATCAAGTTGGGAGCATCCTACGGACATTCAACAAGCGCTACAGACAAACAATCTAACGGATCCCTTACTAGATTGTTCCAATTGAAGCAACTTCAAAACAAAGAAAAATGACAGTGACCTTTGAAAATTTAGAAAAGAAAGAAGAAATTTATTTTATTTTGCGTGAGTTGATATGTAAATGGGTGGAATCTTGAGCACTTAAAATAAATACATATAGTTAAGAAGTATTAATAAAACTGAAATCAAGGTTAGAATATTTTGGCTTAGTTGAATTAAGATAAATTCCAGTGAAAGAAGCACAAAAACTTATGCAGATAATTATAGCAAGAACATTCTGTGATTAAATAGGGTATTGGATCAGTTAACTCCAATTAAGCTTTTGCAGAAGTTTAATTAACTTATCAACAAAGATATTCTAAAAATTTAGAAACCAACTCTTAAGAAATATATTAGTAATTCCAAACAGAAACAAATGTATTCAGATGAACAAAACAATATATATATATATAGACTGTTTATCAAATAATTAGAAAAGGTTCTTTTTACAAATTAACAAAAAGGGTTTTGTATTTCTATTAGTTTGATATAAAAAAAACGGATATCCAACTCTTCGCAGTAATTTGTATACAGTAGATAATAATTTATACACAGTCATTATGGATTATAAACCACTTTTTTCAAAAGAAAAATCTGTTAAGGAATATTTTATTTTGTATTTAAAGAACCGCAATAATAATCGTAAAATGTATTTAAAGATGCTAAAACAATATCAACGAGAATGAGAGAGTTGAGATATATTCGGAAGATGGAGCTGTAAGGAATAAAATATGGTCAATAGAAACGCGTAATGTGTTTTTTCTGAGCCTCCTAAATAGAAAAAACACTAAGTGTTTATTTTGAAGTTTACAGCAACTTTTGTATTTATAAAGGTCTATTGGGTTTATTTCAGATTTATATGGTGACAAATGGATCAGAATAATCCAAGACAGATTTTTTTAAACTATATGTTTAATAAAGATAAAGTTAAAAAAGATAGTAGATCATACAATATATTTTGTTTGGAATTGCTTCTTTAACATAAAGTAATACTTTGCCTTGTCATAAACAAAACACTTAAATATTGAATAAATTTGAACATGAATACTTAGTTTTTGTTCATTGAATCAGATTTTCTATCAAGCTTTTAAATCACATTATCTTCAGGAAATATATGTTTTTTGTGTAAATATACCAACAGATTATTTAGGAAAGATTTTTTGCTTTGAAAAACTTGAATGGTTTTCTTACTTTCATTGAAACTGTGAGTTAAACCAAAAAAATATTTGTTTTACAATAGATATAGTTGAACTATTTTATTTTATCCTCTGAATAAAATAAGATGAATTTTCCAGAATAAAGTTTTATAATTTCAAAGCTTTCTTTATTTAAAAAGATGGAAAATTTGTTACAAAATCATTGATAATTCTTTAATAAGTGCAATAATGCAATAAAATGAATAATTATTATTTTCAGATTATTCCAGTTCAATAAATCACTTTTGCTATCAAAAGAGTTAAAAACATACATACATACTCAACTCATTTATTAGATAATATTCTATTTAAATCCAATTCTAGCTATTGTTCTCAAATATTACTTCATTTTCTTTAACTTCTTGTAGCTCTTTAGAAATCAGCTCAACATTTTCTTTTAACCATTCTAAATTATTTCCTTGAACAAGAGTAAAACTAAGTTCAGTTTCAGTGTTTAAAAAAATATCAACTATTCTTTTATTCTTGAAAATAATTCTTGCAAATCCTTTGAATAAAAGTGATTCATGAATATCTTCATCTTTTAGAAATAAAAAGACAACTTTTACAAAAACAGCCAAACGAACTAAGCTTTGAAAAACTATTTTAATATCACTCTTAAAAGAAGGTTTTATTTTTGCTCTCTTTAGTTCAGGAAGTAATTCAGGTAGAATAAAAACATCATTTTCTATTTCTACAGGTATCAAAACCAAACTATTCAAAGCCAAACTTAAAATATATTTCTTTTCTTTATCAGAATATTCTTTTAGTAAAATATTAAAAAGTTGTTTATTTATTTTTCCTTTATCAACATAAATTCTATATAAAGAAAATTTATTACTTGGAATTCTAAATGCAAGTTCATGAAAATTTGGATCTCTGATAAACTTACCTAAAGCTTGAGCAAGATAAGAAGGTGCAAAAAATATAAAGTTTTCATCTGCTTCTAAATCTAAATCAGGAAAGTAACAAATTAAACCAACTTTTGAATATATTTCAAGCATTTGCTCAACTTCCCAATCTTCAAAACCACAAGAATAAGATTTATCTTCAAATTCTTTCAAAGTCATAATATTTGTTTGTTCTCTACAATTATCAAGGAAGAGAATTTGTGCAGTTCCTATTCTAAAGTTAAGAAATTTTTCTTTATTTATTCCAGCTGCTCCAGAAACAAGACTTTTTATTTTATCTTTTATATCGTTTTTCTCTTGAGATTCTAATTTTGAATTCTCAATAGGAAAGAAAATATTCATATCATTTTTCAATATATTTAACTCAGAAGAAAGGCTTTCAACAAAGTTTTGAAGTATACTGTGTATTGTTTCTAGATTTGTATCTTCAACATTCTTTTTTTTATATCTTCTTAAATAAGTACCAATAAAAATAACTGGTGCTCTTTTTGTATTTTTTAAAATACTTTCACACCAAAATTTTAATCTAAGTAAATCATTTTGAGATATTTTAGTCATATTAAAAACTAGAAAATAAAGTGAATTTGAATTCATAAAAATATGATGAACAGAAGAAAATATTTCTTGTCCACCAAAATCATAAACACGAAAATAAATATCATTTTTAGCAAAACCATAACTATTTGTTTTCATATTTTCAATAAACGTTTCATTAGAAACTGTTCTTGAAAGAAGTTCTTTTTCAAAATCAAGTTTATATTTTGTTTCAACTTCTTGATTTGGATCAAAATAAGAATAAACACCAGCAGGAAGACTATTGTTAACTCTCTGAACACTTAGTTCATATTTAGATATTGAATTCCAGTTATAATCGGCTGGGTTTATCGAAAAAATATCAATATCATTCAAAACTAAAGTTGAGTTATTATCAACTAAAAAACTCCTGTCAAATAAACTTCTTATGGTAGAAGTTTTTCCAACTCTTCCATCACCCATAAAAAGAACTTGACATTCATTTAAAAGAGTTAGTCTATCGTATTTATCCTTTAGATTTATTGAAACATAATGTTTAAGCCTTTCTTTTAAATTTTTTATATTGAAAATATTCTTTCCAAGTTCAAATAATAAAAGAAAAGAATGATTATCAAGTAAATCTTGAACTTCATCTTTGTTTTCTTCAATATTTATTTCACCAACTCGCAAACTAAGAGTCAAAGAAAAAGAAAATAAACATAAAATTCAGCAAAGAAGGCAAGTTTTCCAAACAGCTTTTTGTTAAAGTGGTAATTTCAGTGTTATCAATCCTCAAGATATCTTCTTGAATACTAGAAATAAAGAAAAGAAAAGAAAATACAAAACACTTATCAATGTATTCATTTTTGAAACTTCCTTCAATACTTTAACAAGTGTTTCTTCTTTCATATTATTTTCATCAAGTCTAAGATTTGAATAAATAAAAAGTTTACTTTATTGACTTTATTTCTTGTCCTTTTAAAAACTGAGAAAGAGAATTATCTTTTGGAATATTGCAATAAGAAAAACTAAAACATAAAAACAACAAAAAATATACTCGAGTGACTGAATATTCAGTTTTTGTTTTATTTTTTCCATTCCAATAAAATTCAAGGTGTTTAAATGACAATATATAAACCTAAAATAAAAACAAAACAAGAAAATACTGAAGTTGTCTAACCTTTGGAAACTTTTTAAACCAAATAGAAAGGTTTTTTCCAATAAAATCTAGAGGACAGCCGTAAAAGCTAAATAATAAAACAAAATATATGAATACCTCAAATATTCAATCTCTTCCTGCACATTCGCTTCTTGAATAAGCTCTTCTGCTTCCTTTCTAAACTTTTTCCCTTCAGTTGGGTTGTAATTATCATCATGCGACCTATGAATTAGAAGGGGAAATAAATAAACCATTGAATGATGAAATTTTTCCTATGATTTCTGTTATTAAATTGTTGTTTAATTGATGGGATTTTAAATGACATTTTTTATGTTTTTTGTTTAAATTTGGTTTTTTTATTTGAAATTCGAGAAATATATTTTTTCTCATGAATTAATGAGAATCCCGTTTAAAAAATGTTTTTATTATGAAAAATATTCAACCGATCTAATTTTTATTCCATATTTTTTCAAAATAAAAATTAATGAATATAAATAAATTTTTAGATAATAACTATTTATAATCAAGTATATTGTAAATTTGGTTTAATAAACGAGGTTGTTTCAGAATCCAACTCGCTTTGAAAAGAACGAAATGAGTTATGTATAAAGCTTCTAGCAGTAAATTTAGATTATATTTTAAGGGAATTCCGTGGCAATGCCAATTGAGTCAGAGGACCTAAACCTGAACGAGCCTGTGGTCTTGCCAATACTCTCCACAGTAAAACTATTATTGTAATTACGTTATTTCCATAAACGGGTGTTCTTGAGCAGCAGGATCCCTCTTGTTCCAATAACTTCTTGAATCTTGTGCTTGATTTCCCAAAATCCAACCCAGAATTGAAAGAAAACAGCAATCACGACTGTAAAACATCGGAAGGTGCCAGTTCAAGTGATCCAGTGGTCCAGGTGAAAGATGATATGTATCCAGATGGTTCAGGACATTCAATTAAATGATTCGCAGCAGCTTTTTTCCAAGGTTTACGCTTCCGGCTACATATTCCTCTCTCGACATGGTTTTATCTACATCCAAGTTGCAGGAGGCCGATTATGAACCCCACGGGGTATTTCTGCGCTGCTTGTTGATCTTTTAGCTGTTCAGTCCTATCTGCCACATACATATTATTGGGATTTTGACCCTTTTTTGGCTAATGTTACACGATCCGCCGATTTTAGGGTTTCCAGTTCATTAACTACATCCAGGTTCAAGAAGATCATATTTTACTAGGTTGTGGTGGTTCCAGGTTGGTGATGGAGTGGCTTCTATTGCTATTATTATGTCTTGGTTTTCTCTCTCTGGCTACCTGGTGCTTTTCTTTGGCGTGCAGGAGATTCCTAGCAAGTCGGGTGTATTTGAGGTTAGGAGGGGGAACCCAGCTTTTATCCTGGGCGGTGTGGTGAGATGGGTTGGAGAAAGTTCCAGTGGTTTTTGGCGCTGTGAGTGGGCAGATGAGATGTTCACAGTGCTTCTTTCTAATTGTTCATGATTTTGTGAAGTTGAAGTTAAAGTTGGAGGTTCATGATCATGTGGCACCGGTTTTTTATGTTGTTCCAGATGTTCTATGACCATGTTTTGTAGCAGTGCCTTCTCCAGAGATATTCTTTTACTGAGATATTGTGTCGTTCCAGGTTCTAGAACGATTGTTTGACGTGCTGCGTCCAGTTGAGCATCCACAGTTTCCTGTTCACGGAAGGTTTTGAATTCTTCGTTACCCAAATTCAAAGACTTAGTCCATACTTGTTTCTGGCAACTATTCATGTTCTCCTGACGTGAACATTCCAATCACCTCCAAGAACTATTAACCTCCTCTTGTTCACTTACTTCATTTCCTTTTCTTGTTTTTTTTCTAGGAATTTTCTGTACTCCTGGGTCGATAGTCCACTTTGGGATGCGTACACGTTTACCAAAATAAGCTTCCTTTTGTTACTGATCTGATCTTGATAGCTAGGATCATGCCGCTCACTCAGTAAGTGTCAGTCACACCCGGAAAGAGTTCCTGACACACAAAAATTGCTACGTCATTGGAATTGGAATCGGCTTGTGACACAAACCACCTTCCTTTTCCATTCTGGCTGGCGTTTTCGTTCGCTTTCTTAAGTCTTTCAACAACTTTCTGCCCAACTTGTCGAAGCAAGATCAGCAGGGACGGAAGTTCGTAAGTGAATTTTGATATTGTAGAGAGTTTGTATTCAACAAAACCACCAACGTTAAGTGAAAGTACTTGGAAATGCACTTTTCGTCGGCTCGCAAGGTCTGGGAGCCTCTGAAGACACTGAGTTGACGTAGGCTTAGTCTCAGAAACAACTTGTGTCATTTCTTATCTGATCAAAATTTTTCTTAGCAGTACCTGGGTCGGGCATTTTCAGTAATACGCAAAGGCATTTAAGGGTACATTAAGAAGATGGATCAAGAACAGTTGATTCAAGGATAATATCGCTCACATCTGATGATTTATCATTGAACCATGACTTTTCTGTGCTGCTCATTGATCTTTCTTCTGGACCTTTTGTTTTTCTTTATACCCTTTTTACAGTTTGTTTTGTCTCACTTCCTCCAAAATAATCATGAAAAACTAGGTTTCTTTACTTTACAGTTCCAAAATCAAGCTTCACTTGTTCCATGTTTGACGCTGTTATCGAAACTGATTTTCCGTTATCTGTTTTTGCTATTAAGTTGTTTTCTCCATATTAGGGCGATGTATCTAGTTAACTCAGCATTTTTAGTTTTCACATGTTTTTCATGAACTAGTTAGTGAACATACTGATATGCTACTGCGCTTGAAGCCCAACCAACACCTCCGTTATAGGTTATTTGCCACACCGCGTGGATTCAAAGTGGTCGCTGTTGTGCTTCTTAAGCTAAGGTGGATATATTCTTGTTCATCTAAGCTATTTAATGCGGCGATTTTCTTTGCCAAAGTTTGAAACATGGTTTTATCTCTTCTCTGTCTTAAAAAGCATCTTGATACTTTCTGCGTATATTGAGAAAAGTACGATTATCCTTCTTTTTTTAGTTAACCTAATCGGGTTATGTAACTTTTGAAAAAATTTACGTGAAAGGGATCTTCAATGAAGAAATTTGTTCTAGCTGCATTAGTTTACATTAAAAAACAATTTTTCAGGATTTCTACCTAATTTTACGTTGTGCATTCTTAGTACATAGTTCTCTCCAACTCTTAGAGTCCCATAGTGTGCTACTAGAATACCAACTTTCTACTTGATGTCGATGATCCCCTCGGATTCAAAACTTTCTATGAAAATCAAATCTTCTTGATGGTTAAGGGCTTTGCCTTTTGTAGTTATGGCTTTTTTTCTTTGTTACTAAACCAGATGGCTACACTGTTCCATAGTAAGGCACCTGAGTCGATTGAATTTCTCCTACATAGTCTCTTCAACATACTGTTTTTGCTCCAGAACGAGTTTTTTGTCAATCCTTCTTTTCTTAATGCATTATATAAGCCCCAATATGCTGTGATTCTACTATTATTTTCTGTTTTCATGTATAATCTCGTTGAAAGCGTTCCGTTCTATTAAATATGGATCATGGGAGTTGTTCGGGATAACATTCTAATCAATTTCCCCATTCAAAGTTTTTGCATATGCTTACTTTGCTTTTGTTCCTTGGGACAGGTTTCAATTTGTCATTTTAACTGGTTTTTGGATCTTTTTTTTGCTCTTATTCTTACAACAGGCATTTTCTTACATTTACTATTGTTGGTTTTCGTTTTTTACTCTTTTATTTTTAGTTACGATTTGAATTTATACTCCACCAGTAAGAAAATAAATCGCCTAGTTCGAGGAAAATTGTGTCTTTTCCATTTGATTTTGGCATAAGTTGGTAATCTGGTTGCCTCAAGTAGAAATTTTACAGGTGGGTAGTCGGTAAAGGCAGATAATAGTGTTAAGATTAGAATAGATGAGAATACCGATTTTACTGGGTGTACAGCTATGAATAACAATTATGAAGTATACTTTCTTCTTATCAGCAGAAAGGTTTCAATACAGCATAGTAGTTTTTCAATAAAATCACTTTTTTTACTATTAAATATGCAGTTCATTCAGTGCGAAGAAAGCAAGACCCTAAGTTGATATGGTGAGTTGAACTTATCTCATTTATATTTCTAACAGTTAAATATTGTTGGGGTCCTATCATAGTTAGATGATATTCTTCAGCTCTCAAAGATAAACTATATTATCCTTGTTTTAAGAAAAAAGGTTTCATTTCAGGTGAATATAAAAAATAATGCAATCTTTATCTCTTTATTTCATATGTATTAGACAATTTAAGCTGTTCTTCTTTCACTAAAATTCTTGAGCAAAAAGTGTACATATACAGAGGTAATAATCCAAAAAATATTCTAGTCACTTTTGAAAGAATTGCAAACAACAACGATTTTGGCATTGTGGAGCGAGTTGAATATGTTTTTGCGAAAAGTAGTGTTCTAACCGAATAGGAAGCCAGTGGCAGTTTTATTGTGAATCTTTTAGATCAAAGCAGCTGATTAGAAGAGAAGAATACATGACATTGGGGATTGAATATATACCTAGAAGTCGTTATAATCAAAGTATTTTCACTTTGAGTTGCGGGTTTATATCCTCTTCAAGGATATTTTTCATTCAAGTGATCTAAAATATTAATGAAGATACACTTAAAATTATACATGGGGATCAAGATAGTTAATTTTTCGAAACAATACTCAGAGAATGAATATCCGAAAGGTGACTTGAATAGTAGAATGAACCTAATCATTAGGAAATATAGTTTTTAATTGTATCTATGACCCATATACATCCATATGAAGGCTTGAAGGTCATATAGACCTTGAAAGTTGATCTAATTTAGATACGTTTTTTCTATAGAATAAAGGCACTCACCATGAAAAAATGTTAGATCACAGCTTTTTTCAGGCAAGAAAAAGATAACAAACGAGATACTCTATATGGGCTAAATTTATCTAAGGATAGGAGGAACTAAAATTTCCTTATTCTTTGTTTTATTTTCAAATTTAAGGTTAATTTTTATTATGGATGGCTTCTAGACTACTTGGTAGAGTTGGAATAATTACTGAATTGAGAATATTCCCGAAAAGATATAAAAAAGTGGATTAAGTTCAATAATAAAGTATTCCAAAGATGGTACTCTGACGACATCAAGATACGTCCATAAATGAATCAACTCAAAGTAAAATGCAAGACAATAAAAACCTCTAAAAAAATATACACTATATAATTCCAAAATAATCATTTCTTAAAAAATACCATTTGAGCTAGATACGTAAGTGAAGTTATAATCGCTATTTAACTCAATTAAGCGGATAAATGTGTTTAAAACAAACCCATAAAGCTTTAAACTAAAAAACATGTGGGATTTTTGTTTTATGAAACAACTGAAACTTATTTTTCCTTTCCAAAAGAGACGAACAAAAAGCATAAAGAATAAAAAAATGTTAAACATACCCTTTATAACTTACAAACAGGAAAAACATCACTTTTGTTAATTATAAACTCAAAGTTTAGATACTAAACATTTTATCAAAAGATGAATCTGTTGTATTATAAACATGATGCAGCCAAGTAACATTTTATTTATTCATTTCTAAACCCCAACAAACTTTAAGTTGTTGAAATTGTAGCATTGATTAGTTTTTTGTTTCATCTTTTACAAAGCTGGGATTTATTTTTTTCTTGAAAGAAACCCAAGCGGTAAATATGAAGATATTTTCATCGGGAATATGAGAAGGAACGATATTATTCAGACAATGCATTAAATTGAGACAAACAAGACTTTTGTAACTATTTTGGTTATGAAATTTGAAAATTATAATAGACTATATGTTTGATCAACAAGTATGAAAACTATAGAAGACAAATAATATAAATATATGAACCTATTTGAAAGTGAAAATTTAACATATTTTGTTTTTTTCTTGAAGTTTGATGAAACAAATCAAGTTTTCATTATGTATTGAGGGTCAGAAACAACATAAAAAGTATGAGAATGTAATAATTATGAGGTATTATACACTCTAAACAATAAAAATATTGAGCAAATTAAATCTTCTCCTGATTGTTTGCTTATATTTTTTAATAATGAGAGCTCAGAAACGATTCCAATGAAGATAAAGGATGTAGAACACTGAAGAAACTTTGAAGAAAATCTAATATAATCTACGTAGTTCATAGTATACACTTTATATTATGTTTTAGTTGTAGAGAAGAGGTTTTTTATAACTAGTCAAAATCTGTAAAGAGAAGATTATTTTAAACCGGCACGGACTTTCATTGGAAATAATTAATGTAATAAAGAAGAAAACCGCGAAAGTAAAGTTGAAAAAAACCTCTTATAAGTTCCTGAAGCTTCTTAAACTTTTTTTTTATACTTCTAAACAATTTAGAAAAATTCCAAATCCTTGATCATAAATAGAGTAAAATATTGTTGTACGATTACAATGGGCAGAAAAGGAAAGACGTTTTCACTTGTCTGAATTCTTATACAAAATGATAATTTTTGAAACAAATAGATGTAAACGAAAACAGCATATTGACAATCCTTCAAAGCATCATAAATTTATATTTATTCTTTAGATTTATTGAGCTTTTCGTCCCGTAGATTCTTCAAGATGAGGACAGACGAACTTGATAACAGCGTGGTAATATATTTATAATGATGTAAAGAAAGTAACTAATATAGCTCCATTCAACAGTGTAAGCAAGAGTTAAAACTTGAAACAGAGTTCTTTTTCAATTCAAAATTAACTACTAATAAGCTCAGTATTCACAGTTTCTCTTAACAACACATATTGGTATGTCACTAATATGGTTCTCAAAAAGAAATTTGTGTTACAAACTACATAATAAAACAAAAAATATAAATTTTTGACACTAAGGTCATTTTCATATTCTTAATTATCATGCACAAAAAAGTTTTTGAACCAATTCTTCTTAAAAAGGATGTAATGAAAGATTATCAACATTTTTTTAGAGTTTAGTGTTGATGTGTACTTGATTACTGGGTTTAACTTCAAAACAATATTTTCGAAGGAATGATTATATGAGAAGATAAAAGGAAAATATGTTATTTGTTGGATGTTTTCGAGATAGATGATGGCAAATACAACCTTCAAATTGATCTTCGAAAAAAATGAAAAAAAAACTATCAACGAAAGTTTCTTATGAAAAGTTTAAACATGAAAAGACAATGAAGATGAATAAGGGTAGACCGTCAAAGAATATAAAGTTTCCAATATCCTCACAAGCTGAGAACTGGGAATTTCTTCTAAATTTGTATAATGAGCTGAGGGGAGAAGCAGATTTTAGTTTGAATCAGATAAGATTCAACATAAATTATGAAGACCCAGTTTTTGTGGATTGACCTAACACTGTACAGAAAGATGAGAAGTTATTTTGTGCGAATCTATTTCATCGGGAATGTAACACAGAAACAGGAACTTGCTACTACGAGGATGTTTACACAGGAAATGACTGCGATTAATGCTCGCTTCGTTTTGTAGGAAACAAATCATTATGGGTTGAAAAGTTGTTTTATCCAAACGATTGCGGCTATAAAGGTGATTGCGATTTCTTTTCTATAATGTGTGCATGTGAAGTAGATCTGTGAGAAAAAACTGTTCAATTAATTTATGTGCTCAAAAGACACATGGATGTAACAGCTGTAACATCAACAATGATTGTCTTCATTGTGACATTGGAATATACATAACTGAGAATAGGTTGAAATGTATGAATTGTTCAGATTTTGATGAGCATTGTATGGATTTGGTGTTAAATCATCAACATAAGTTTTTCCCCGAGTTTAATGATAAAGTTGAGGAAAGAGATACTTGAAAGTTTCCAGAAGATGAATATGAACGGTTGTTCTACTTTGATGTGAACAGTGCATAATATTATTATAATGCTGAGCTATATTAGAAAGCTGTTGTCCCTCAAAACCATATGGATCAGTATTTATATAAGAATTCTAAGAGTTGTTTTTGGTCTATTGAGTTTTCAAGGAGGACATTATTGTATGAAAGGGTTCGAGTTTGTTCCTCTAAATATACGAGTCATCAAGTTTTTGGACATCATGGTTTTGTACCTTTCAAGAAAGATTTTATTGCAGTTGACGAAAGCACTAAAATTTCTAACTTCACTCTATTTAGGATGGGTGGTGGATCTAGTGAACTGGAAAATTTATATCTGCCTACATTTGAGCGGCAATTTCTATTTAAAGGCATTATATAATTAACTTCTTTCATATAAATTGTTATTGATGTGAAGTTGGAATTTGATGAAACTTTCAAGCTGGAGATTCATGTTGAAGGTGTAGATCTTCGTAATTTTAATGTTCTAAAAGTAAAAATTATTGATGATGACTATTTTTTCTGTATCAAACAATTTTACTTTGTTTAAAATTCAATATCTACCAAAGATTTGGGAGAAATCTGTGTGAAACAAATTTAAGTTCAATGGAAGCTCCAGCATTCACTCCTCTATGAACAAAACTATTTATGCATTGGAGATAGATAATATCTTTTATTCTAATCCCCTTGGTACATCTAGATTGCCATGCAAATGAAGAAACAACTCTGCTGCGGAACTTGTGTGTCCTAGGTATTTTCTCATTAGTGGTGAACAAAGCTTTAATTTTGAAATTATATATTGTGACACCCTAGGATATATATACTGCTGGGGGCTTAATAACGTTGAACCGATTCCGCTCAAGATCTATTGCCTTAAAGCCTTTTAGTTAATATTATTTCCTTGAATTAGTTATTCTTCAAAGCTTAAACCCCGTTCTTACTATATTCTTCTCTACATATTCCCGATAATACATTTACTTTAATTTCCTACAATACCACGTCCCTCGTTCATCCAACCCGTCCCTAACTTTGTCTTAGTTTTTTAGGACTTTCTAGTTCTTCTTTTTCCGAGTGTTCTTCTAATAACATTTTCAACCGCCCAGCAACCCGCCCAGCAGGTCTAGGCTTAACGGATAGCTCATGGTCTAGTTCAACAGGACTTCCTTTAAGCTGATGTGGCACCTGTGCCACACTGCCTTCTTCAAATACCGAAGACCCAGCTTCAGCTGCTCTTCTGTTTCCAAGTTAATTCCCTAGAGACACTAATCCTGGTCTCAAATTATTCGTGTGAGCGAAAACCTCCAGATATCTTCCGTTCGGAAACAAAGTTTCAATTTCCTCATAAATCCTGCTAGACTTTTCACTCGGGACTTTTAACCTTTCCACCATCTCTGTCCTTACCTTTCCTTTGACCGCGAAGTTATCCTTTCCCTTTTCTAGTACTAAACATAGCTCGTTATTTCTCAAGAACAAAGTTCCTGGTCTCCATCTTTCATTCCCCCATTCAGTTATCTTTCTCCAAATAAAATTTTCCTTTAGGACAAAACTCATATAAGTAAGAATATTCATAACCTTTCCAATCCTTGAAACTGGTACCCAAAGGAAAAGAAATCCCTTCTTGATAACTACTGGTAGCTCCTGCGATAGCTCCACAATTTGTTCATCACTCATCATGGGATAGGAAATCGTCGTCCCCCTCGTTGGTCTCTTAGACGATACTTTCCATGGAGCGTCTATAAGAATAACATCAAACTCCGTTTCCATCCATTCTAATCCTTCGCTGAGATCCCACTGGACAGGAAAATACTTAATAGCGGAATCCACACCTCCCCACTTAACTCACCCATCTTTACTTTCCAACCTCCTCTCGTATTCTTTGTAAACTTCAAGATCCCTTCGCTAAACGTCTCTTGCTTTCCTGAACTTATCTTTCTCATAATATTCTTCATATTTTTCGCTACTCATATCTGCGGAATAACTCTGTTTCTAATTATTGTAATATCTTTCCCAATAGATTTGATTAACTTGGCATCGTTGCGCTGTAGGTCAACTTGCTCCTGTATTCTGTTAAATAAAACTTGCTCAGGCATCAACTCGAGTAACTTCAAGATATCTTTTCCAATTAAAAGGTTACTCCACTGCGGCTTGTTAACTATCCAGAGTTTAACTTCAGGCACTGTGATCCAAACTGTTGTATTCTTCACACCAATCCTAAGTTTCACACTGACATAGCCATCCATCATCGCTACAGCATTACTCGCATCTATTATTTCCCTTGCTTCAATAACCATACACTTCTCTAATATCTGCTTAGGGATATCCAAAGAATCAACACCTGCCACAGTTATACTCGCCCCAGAATCAAACTCAGCCTTGACTTCACATTTTTCTTCTCCTAGACATACCTCAAACACAAACTCTTCTTCCTTCATACGGGCGTTCTTATTATCTTTTGGGAAAAGCATCTCCACTTTATCTTCTAACTTTAAATCTTCCGGATGTGAGAGTTCATTAAAACTCAATCTCAAAATCTGTTTCTCGCTTATTCTTTCTCTATTTCCATATAGTTGAGTCAGTCGTTCCTTTCTCTTGTAACTAGCAATGAAGTCTTCCCTCGTTCGACATTTGGTCAACTTCCTCGTTTTCCCAAACTCGGCATCTAAGAATTCATTAAGTACCCTAAAGGACACTTTCAACCCGTGCACTTCACTGAGTCTCTGCAATTTCAGGAGCTTCTGCACCTTTCCCACGATTTGTGATCTTTTTCTCCTGGAAGGTATCTACTTTTCATCATTGCGTCCCACTCTCCATATCCATAGGCCAATATACAATCTTGAAGCACCAGCTCTTCCTGTTGAGTCCATTCTGGGTTATGTGTTCATTTCTTGACTCCACTACCTTCTCCATGGTTGCGAACATCAGCAACCAAAAAGCTTGCTTCCTCATCTATATGCAGCCTATAAAGATAAACTGAATCTTGGTCTAAGTCCATCCTTCTTGACAAAAACTCTTTCATCTTGACGGGTTGATCTTTCCACATATCTGTAAAGTTTTCCCAGCTCTTTTCTGACTCTTCAAATCTTTTCCATGATACTAAAACCTCGTATCCTTCAGTACCCTGTCTCAACGAATGAAATCCTGTGACTTCGAATTCTCCAGTTTGATGAATTACGTGTGACTTAATTTCCTGGGTTATTTCTCCTGCCTCACCATAATAAGCAACCATCCTATGAGAGTGAACCTCCTTCTCTATTCCAAAAACATCACTCAACAAATACACATTACTTCTTAAAATTTTTCTTACCGTAAAAAGTCCAATCCAAGTGAGCCTCGTTTTATCTTCAAACTTATTTATCCTCGCAACCCGGACCAACTATCCCTCAGAAAGTTGTATCTCATTCACCAACGTCCTGTTAGATCTTGCTCGTGCCACCGCTCTTCTAAAGGTCATCCTAGATATCACTGACTTATCAACTTTCCTCAAGATCTCAGTCAATCCGTCCAACTGCTCCTTCACCTTATCTTCATCCAAAGGTTCTCTCAACTTTCCCTCTGTAGAAAATATAAGCATATCATTATCATGTTCCCCATTAGCAAGATCGACCTCAATCATTGTACCGTCTTGTTGTCTTCCTACAAATATCCCCATGGGAGTCCAGAAACCCAAATCTGATCTTGGCTTATTGTTTGCATAGGCTACAATAACTTCTGTCAGCAAAAACCATGAGTTTTGGTCCATTAGATACTGGTTCGCCAGGTTTTTCACATATCTTAATAATGCTTGATGGGTTACTTCAGCAGATCCATTTGTCCACGGGGAATAACTCACCCCTAACCTATGCTGAAAAGGAAAATATTCCTTGAAGCACTGGACAACTTTATTGACAAAGTAGCCTCCCCTATCAGAAACTAAATGAAAGTTCTTCGCCAGTTCGTTTTCACCTTTCCATTTCACTAGACCTTTCACAAAAACATCGACTGTGTACCTCTTTGCTACAACCAACAGTATCTTTCTGGATACATCTTCAACCAGAACTAACCAATACCCATTCCGAACAAATAAAAAGTCAACATGGATAACTTGGTTGACCTTCGTTCCATGAACAATCTCGCTAATTATTCTCCTTCTATAGTATCCTCTTGGATCACAATGGAGACAACTCTTGTTAACCTCCTTCACTACACTCCTCTTCGCCTCTTCTGTAAGGAAAAGCTCGTAATGGTTCACATAGAACAACATATTCTCTATCCCTAAATGGCCATGGGAAATATGAATCATCCATGTCAGATGCGCTATCAGAGGCCTTGGAATCCAAAGTTTTTTCGTCTCTTTGTTAATATAAAGTTCTGCATCATCCTGTACCAGCGTGTGTTTCTGGGGTACCGTAAGATTCCTATAATTATCCTTCTGCGGCTTTCTTAGTACATCCTTTTCTATAGGTTTGAAGTCACCAGTATATTCCGGTTGCAGAAAGCTAATGCGAAAGTAAACATAACTTTGATCCAGCACCTTAGATTCTTTAAATCTGATCCTCTTAACTATATCTTCAGAATGTTCCATCGTTATGGAACCGAGAGTTCTGTTCTTTCCTGATCCATGTAATATTGTACCGCTTGTTCTCCACAGTAACCCCATCTGATCAGAACATCGAACAGCTTATTTTGCTCTGTCGGAATGTGTGTTGCACGAATAGGAACGCCTTGAATAAGCAAAAGCCACCTATAAAGTCTGCCAATCGTTGACAGATTCAAACTGCGGTCCGGTTTTATCAGATGGACTATATTCATATGATCTGTAAACAACTTTATCGGCAATGGATGTGAGTCCAAGAGGAAACGAAACTTCTTGATAGTTCTAACTATTTGGAACAGTTCTTTATCTGGTGTTCCCCAATTATGGGAACTTCCTCGATATGCCCCACTCAGGAAGTAAAAAGGGTAAAACTGCAGCTCTGTTAAATCATATTCATCTTGACCCGCTTCTTCCAGCCCCAAAATGGTACTCCAATAATCTTTACTGGCATCAGTGGTTAGAACAATATTTGTTTCACTGGAATAGTTGCTAATGTTCTTCTTTGCAGCGGCCGCAATTCTTTCTTTCAGTTTCTGAAATGTTGCTTCATATTCATTCGTCTACCATTGATCCAGTGTTATCCCTTTCCTCTGTTTTCTATTGACCTTCCTTCCTCTCGTAGCCTTCAGTTCATCCTTGATTCTAATAACGAGCTTTGGCAAATCCTCCTTCTATTCATCCAGCTGCGGTATGCTCCTATTCAACCAGATAGATATGTATAACACATCTTCTAACTCTCCCATCGTTCGAGGAAAGTTGACCCTGAGTATCCTGTTGAAATACTTATCTTCGAATCTCCATTGACCCACCTGATAAGACCCTTCCACACCATTTGACTTCTGTCGCAAATATAGTGCACTTATCAACGTTCAATCGGACATCATACCTTCGTACATTTGATAAATACATGTCAATTACCTCTAAAAATCTGGGCCAGGATGGGGCATAAACAAGTGCATCATCAACCCATTGCAATACCCCTCCGCTGGGGTTACCAAACAGAGAACCATACTCTACTCCACCTAATGTCTTTGCCACCATCATTCCCTAATAATGGGTAGGAGTATTAGGGCAGCCCATCGGGGCTCCCAATAATCTCAAGGGGCAAATATAGTGTTAATACCAAAATATTTTGTGGATTCAGGATCTAATCTCAATAGGTTAAATCCACTCAGGCAATCAAAAAGAGCAAAGAATTTTGCATCAGAGGGCAACCAGCTTATCTGCTGCTCCACTGCAGGTATTATTGCGGTTTCAATCTCTACACACTCATTAAACTTTCTCAAGTCAACCACCATCCTAAATCATCCAGATGCTTTTAGGACCATGAAGGCAGCGCTGCTCCATATAGAACAAGGATCTTTTTCAATAATTTTTTTCTTTTCTAATAACTGGAGCTTCTTTCTCAATATCTCTTTCTTTCCCGCCGATATCAATCGTGGTGCAGCTCAAACAGGAGACATTCCTGGCTTCATTGTCATCTTCATATCGTTGAGTGTACTCATTTGTGCTTTGCAAATCTTATCCCCAAAGGCTTCTCTGTGCTTCTGTAAAATATTCCAATATTCGTCAACTTTTTTGCGGTCTAGACCTTCAACGGAAGAAATAGCCATTCCCAACTTCTCATTCATTCTTTCTTCTTCGTTACTGTCCTTCTGCTCCAGGTTTTCTCCTATCCCTACTTCCAACTCAGTATCATAAAAGATAGTCTTGTAGTCATCCATTTTTTCACTCAATGACCCGTTGTTATTCTCCTCAAGTAATAGCTTTGTAGCCTCTTTGGCCTTCCATGCATAATCCGTATAACCAGGATCACTGTGTCCAAGGAATCCATCCATCCTACTAACTTCTTCTCTTTGCTGTACCCATGGTATCTCCAACTTCAGATTTTTTACTTGTTCAATAGCTGGGGTATTCCTTTCCGTCTCTTCAGGAGTAGACCTTTCAGTCAAAACTATATTTACATCTCCAAAAACCGTATCGTGGACCTTTTTTTCTGTTTCTTGCAGTAATGCACCTTCGGTTTTAATAGGAGATGCATTCTTTCTGGAGAAATCTCGAATAAGGTGACCAACTTCTCCGCACCCAAAGCACTTTCTTGTCTCATTTCCTGGTTTTCCAATCACTACTGCTCGCCCAATTTACCCAGCCACTTTGCTTAAAGAATTTGGAACCACCGCAGGTACTTGCTATCGTTGTAAACCTCCAGCTGGAAGATGGGATATATTTCGTTGGAACATTCCTCGGGGAAAGGTTGTACCAGTGAGCGTAAAGTACATGTTGGCGTATTTAGCTTCAACCAAGAGGGCAGATTTATTTTTCTTCCAAATGGCCCATTCCTTTTTATCCTGTGTCAACTCCGGGGTTCCCAAAAGGAAATGTCGTGGAAGATGTGAGATAACCACTCTAAAAAAATTCTTTTCCGTTTCTTCTGAAATAATCAAACCCTGAACAAGTTCTGAAACAACTCTGATGTAATTCCTCATAGAGGTGAGTATACTTCCCTCATTTCTCTATTTGAGTTTTGTTCTGGCCGTATAAAGTAATCTAGCCTTGCGATTGGATTGGTCTTCCTGCTGAATTTCATAGAGTTTCTCCAAAATAGACTCTCTGTCATTGGTATCTATACCTTCCTGGAGTTTTAAGTCTGCTAGGACTTCAATGCTTATACATCGCTGTAGATATGCCTCAGGTTTGTTTATTCTTTCCCTCACTAATTCTTCATAGATTTGAAAGGGCAATAAGAATTTAGAAACAGCTGCTGGATTCAAACTCTCGAGGACTGGATACCCTTTCAACTTCAGTTCCGGTTCCAGAAGACGTCCAGGTTCCCTTGAACCCACTGGAGGAATCTTTTCTGTTATTGATCCTCCCTCCGCCGAGCGCACTTGGCCTTGAGATCCTCCTTGAGCCACTGCTGGAGTCAAAACTTCCTGAATCTGGTCACGCATCCTCTGCATTAGTTGTTCTCCCATCTCTGCCAAGCCGTCGGTCATCTGAGTCCCTAACCTTTGGATCTCCTCTTGCATCTCGCTTCTCACTTCTTGTCTAATTCTTCTATAGCTCCTTTCAATCGATTGACGAACACTAGGAGATATCCCCGGTGCTTCTTGTTCGCCCATATCACTATGATCTTGTGCGCTCATGTTTCTTATTGCCAACAATGTGGCACCCTAGGAAATATGTACTGCTAGGGGCTTAATAACGTTGAACCGATTCCGCTCAAGATCTATTGCTTTAAAGCCTTTTCGTTAATATTATTTTCTTGAATTAGTTATTCTTCAAGGCTTAAAACCCGTTCTTACTATATTCTTCTCTACCTATTCCTGAAAATACATTTACTTTAATTTCCTACAATACCACGTCCCTCATTCATCCAACCCGTCCCTAACTTTGTCTTACTTTTTTAGGACTTTCTAGTTCTTCCTTTTCCGAGTGTTCTTCTAATAACATTTTCAACCGCCCAGCAACCCGCCCAGCAGTTTCAGGTTCAACGGATATCTCATGGTCTAGTTCAACAGGACTTCCTTTAAGCTGTCGTGGCACCTATGCCACAATATCCTAGAGGTATTCGAATTGCTTTGATTCAATATGCGAAACTTAATTTTTTATATGAATCAGGAATAAATGGTTTTTGATAGAATTAGTTTGAGTCAAGTAATTCAGTTTTCTACTTTGTTGTTCGAAGGGTATATTCAATTAAGAAACATTCAGCTCTACAAGTTCGCCTTACGTGGCGAAACAAACTGCGCATTGTATCTTAATGACGTTGTAGTTTTCCAAGTGAGCAAAACTTCTAACTCATATCATGTTATTAGCTACGAAAGCAAAGAATCTAACTTTTTTTTACCAATACGGATTGAATGTTTGAACCAAAAGCTGAAAAATATTTACCTGTATTGGCTTAAGAATGGGACGTTTGCCCCAGTTGATCCTAACTTTCTTTATTTCTCTAAAAGCACGAAAAATACAGACATAACATCTTATTCAATTGTTCCATCTAATAAATCTCTTGTTTACCCGATGCAGACTGGAGTTGTTGCTGGTGAGTACTACAATATTAACATCATACCACGAGACCAGTTCCTAAACAACTTGGATCTTGGTTACTTTTATTAGTTTCTTAAAACCTGGTGCTCGAGGCATGGCTTTGCTCTCTCGATACGAAGTGTGGATTATTAATAAGAAAACAACTAAGCAGTATCTTGCTATTTAAGAAATATCTGGAGACTTGTCGTCAAATAAGCTGAGATTACTCGGGTACTTTAGACCAACTATATCTGGAAATTATGAAGTCTTAGTATATTTTGATGGCGAATTTCTGTCAGGGTTTTCTTTTCAATGTAGTGCTGCTTCGGAATATATGCAGCATACACTAGTGACTTCTTTGTACTCATCACTACCCAAGATTGTAGGTCGAAGTTATAGGTTTCACATGGTCTTGCGAGATCAATATAATAATACTATCCATAGGAACTCAATACTTGATCTTTCTATGCAATTCTTTGGAAGAAGAGGTAGAAATGACCACACTTTTTATGGATTTAACAGCACAAGTTGGATCTATTCTGCTTATTATGTACAAACACAAGTTGGAAACTGGAGTCTTCAGATTTACAAAAGTTGTGATCAGGATCCTATGTGTATACTGCTATACAAGAATGACATTTTTTTTATTCATGCCATTTCTGCTTTACCATATTCTTATACTAATTCTTCAAAATCGGATATTGTCCAAGTAGGGTCGAGGTATTCATTTGCTATATACCTTCATAATGATTTTGGAAACCCTGTATGGGAACCTGATCGAGGGCTTAATTTCTCGATTGTCTTTGATAAGAAGGCTGTATTACCTGGATCAGAATGTGGCTACCATTCAAGTAACATTCTTACATGCAGCTTTATACCTATTATTGTTGGAAATGAGAGGCTACGGTTTAAAATTATTCCGTCAAATGTGAGCGCTGTGAATTTTGAAAAGGTTTCGCTTGACTACATGATCAACAGGACTGTTTACGAAATAGGATTAGTTGATTCTGCAAGAAGTATGAACGAGAGTCATGTCAAATACTATCCTCTCAACACAACAGCTGGTGAAAAAGGCAACTTGACTTTTGTTTCTAGAGATATGTTTGGTAACCTAAATGTACATCATAAGTCTACAACTACCCCGTTCAACGTTTGGGTTGCTCATGTTAAAACTCTAGAGAGAACAGAATATTCATCTATCTTTAATACAAACTCAGGTTTGCACAAGATTGAGTTTGTCTTGAATATTACTGGGATGTATACAATAGATGCTGGCTTTGCTGAAGGGAGCTTTACTAAGGAGATATTTCTTTCTCGATTTGCTCCATCTATGTCGCAATTGCTCCCACATAACACTGCATTCACAGCATATGAGAGTTATGAGGTCAAAGCTCGCTTAAAAATAACTTTAGTAACAACTTAACTTAAACAAATGAAAAATAATTCAATGTAAATTTACTCGAGGAAGTACTGAATTAAATATCAAAGTAACTTATTTTCCAGGAATTGCGACATTCAATACTTTGATCAATGAAAGTATCAATTGGGGTGATTATTGAAGTTTTCAATTGTCAATGTTCTGCCTAGAAAAATCACTGAAGCTAGGTACATAAATCAAGAGGAGATGCTAATTAGAACATTTTCGTTTTACTTTGGAAAGAATCCTTGCTTTCAGAACCAAGAATGGATAATCTTCTCAATAGAGTATGAGATTTACTCAAATGATGAACTGGATTAGTTAGTATACAAGGCAGAAGATGCTTCATTTTCTTTTTTCTGTGATATAAATAAAGTATTTTTTAACTATATTTCTAACACAGATCCAGTTGTTTATCTAAGAAAAGGGAGGATACCTCTTACAAATACTTCTTTTAGCAGACATAGTGTTATGATCAATGGAACTGTGTTAAGCCCAAGTTGCTCTCTTATCTTCAAATAAATTCAAGTATCCGTATTGTAGACCTAAAGAAACTCTTTGAACCACTTGCAGTAGTTTATCCTTCTGTTAATCAAGCTTAAACTTCAGGATAAAAACTGAATTGATATTCCCTATCCAACACCACAATCATTAACGCAAGTATTATGCTATTCATTAAGATAGAACCCAAAGATGAGTTTGGCAATTCAGAACTTGACTCATATAATTCTTTTCTAGTTCAAATTCAGGCGATTAAAATTTATTCTGAGAATTGTATAGCTAAATATATACCTATCTTTGATGAAACGACTGAGATTGTGATCATCTCACCAAAAACAAATCATATAATAGATTTTGTTGTGGAAATTATGATTGAAACTACACCGTGTTCATTTGCGAATTTTTAAGGTTCCTATATAGCACTAGTAGGGCAAATAATTTATATTGATATTTAGTTTTCTATAACTGTTATTATTCTATTACAAGCAATTTGGAACAGTTTGAAGATTCCTTTTTAATTACTGATGATGATGGAACCGCAGTATCAGAAGAAAATATAAAGGTTTTGTACAATGTAAACCAATCCAACCAGATTTTTGTTGCTAAAAGTAAAGTTAGGTAATTTGCAATTAGATATCTCCTACGAAACTGTGGCGAATAAATATATATATATATATATATATATTCCATTAAATGGACGTGTATTATTTGAGAAAATAACTTGTTCTGAAGTTAATATCAGTAAGCTTTGTAATTGACCACATCCAGAGAGCTATTTACTTCTTTATGCAAATTCTCCTTGCAAAATAATGATGAAAGGTAAGATTGTTCTCCTTGGCAATGGTTCTGGTCCTGAGATTTACCAAAATGATCAATTTAAAAAACCTATAGAAATCCTCGGTAAAATCTACTTTAAGCCCTTTATACTGATTATTTTTCTCTCATGCGAAGGAATGTTGAGTTGTAGCCAAAGTTGGCCTCTTCTGTTGATAGAACTGTAAATCGATTTGTATTCAACATTACTACAGCGCATAAAGTTATTCTTGGGAGACCTTTAGTGGTAATTTAGAAATATCAAACAACATTCAATAAATTTCAGGAACTCTGTAATGATTTGAATAGTTCTAAGTTGTATCTCTTGGAGGATAATAAAGTCCAAAAGAGACTCTTAAATGAAAAGAATCTGCTCAGAAACTCTAAAAAATCTCCTATTGAAAGTACAGCTGTTTATGTTGCTGTGAAGATGATGTAAAACGTTTTGGAACTTATAAATTTTACTCCAGTTGCACAAAAGTTACCTTTTCAAACTTTATCCATAATGCAAAGTGGATTTTTACCATGAAAAACTGGGAATTATAGCATTGAGGTTCGAGTAGAAAAACACCAGATTTTGTTGTAAGATTTGATCATCATTGTTCGGTGTCACTTAAACTCGGAGAATTTTACTTATTAAATGAAAACTTATGAAGAGTTTCAAAATTAGATTAATTGAAACTTATTTGGTGCAAAACGTAATGGAAAAGATTTTATTGAGTTTTCAGTGCAAAGAAAAATACCATCTGGTTAAGTTGTCCATAAACAGAGTTTCAATATATCTTAGACCTAAAGAAAAGGTTCTTAATTTCTGGATTGGAACAGAAAGAATTACTTCATATAAATCAATTCTAGTAAACAAGGATAGTAAACAGTTTGTTGATCTAGGAGAAAAAGTTAAAGTTGGATATGAGATTGTTTATATAGGAAACTAAAAAATATTATGTCAACATAACTTTATTCAGATAATAAGTTGGTGGAAAGGCAGATAATATTTCAATACATCAGAGATAAGAATTGAATTCTAAAATGCTCTACGTTCAGGAATAACAAATGAGTGGGTCACCATTTGTGATATAACCTAAACTGAACAAGTAGCAAAACCACTTCGATATATTAAGAGAGTTTAACATGGAGAATATTTTTTCTTTTTTTCAGGGCATTAATAAACTTAATTGTTAATCTTTTCTGATACTAGATTAACATATGAATAAATGCTACATAGCTTCAGTCAAGTTTTTTTATTTGAAAAGCTCACACTAAAAGAAGGTTAAAAAATATACATATTGCATCAATGATACGTTTCTTTGCAGCTGATGAGATCTTATTCATAAAATTAAGGAAAACCCTTTCAAAGGAAATAACTCTGTTAAACTTTAATCCTTCAGTTTCGCGTACCGGCTGTTATAATGGAACATCCCGGTATAATAGTTCCAAATACTAGTTCCCCATAATTTTCAGGTAGAAAAGAATGCAATTCGAATTTCTTGTCGCATTAAATATATCGATAGTTAACGGTAATTTTCCAAGAACTCTCCTTACCGTTAATATCACAAGGCATCATATAGGACTTAACGTTAAGTGGTAGTACCGTGAAAGTACCGGAATTTTTGGTAAGAAAGATAAGTGACGGTACGTACTGGTATATTTTGGGAAATCCAACAAACACAAAAATTTATCTTCCTGCTAAAAGTCAAAACCAAACAAGTAAAAAAATCCATGTATGAACATAAAAGATGATATCAACATAAATAGATTTGACTTTCATACCTGAACAAAGAATAATTTGTTCGCTGAATGTTCAAAACTAGTTGTCTTTTACTTGGAGATTTTATGTAACTGAGCTATCTAAGATACTTTTTGTTTGTTAGCATAATTACTAAGGTTAGGCCAAAGAAAAGAAAACTTGAAATATGCAATAAAATGACATTAGAAGAATGGTTCTTAAATATAATTCTACATCTTTCCATGTTAAACTTTCTATACTGAGTGTAATTATTCTTAGTTTTGACTGGAAAACAAGTAAAAATTATGAAAAAATAACTTTCAATGGCTAAAAAAGGAAAAAAAATGGGCTAAAAGAATAAAAATTCTTAAGAACCCGAGATTAAACGATTTTTGTATTGTCATAAACTCCCTCACGTTCATTCTCATCATAAAAGTTTGATTCGTCATAATTTCCTTACGTCAAAGTTCAAATCGACCGAGAAGAATACTCTTTCTACTATGAGGCTGATTTTTTGAATAGCTAAGAGTTTTCTAGCGACGCTTTCAAGAGTTGGAGATATCGGTTTCATATTCTTCACTCTGCAAGAATGTCGGTATTTCCTGCAAAGGCGCCAAGATCCAAATAGCGCAATAACTCTCCACGGTTTGCCTTGAAATTAATAGCTCCTATTAAGCTATTTGTACCTTTAAACAGTAACCTAATCTCCAATTTCCTTTTCTTCAATACATTAGTCACTATAGTATCATCTTCTAAACGACTGAAACTATCCATTTCTAGCGCCACTTTTTCAATAACATAATTCAACTCATCACTCTCTTGGCAATTGCAAATTTCTCACCACTAGTCAAAGAGGGAAGATATCTTGAAAATTCATGCCTATTCAATTACTGACCAGAATTTGGAAAGGATATTTTCTACCACGTTGACAACTCCAGTGTTTACTTTGAGCATGAAGTCCGAATATTGTTGCCCATGCTCATCCATGCCTTCAGATTTCGCAATTTCTCGACAAAATATTACAGAATATTCTCTATATTTTAAATATTTTCCTTCCTGTTATTTATCACCAACAATCAACCAGATATAGGTACACAAATCTTCGAAGAACATAGTTTTGTCAGCCATGGCAAGTCATCAAGCATTGATACGATCAGTCTATATCGAACAAAGACATTGTTTTCAATGTAACTGCTTTATAGTCTTCAGCAAAACGTTGGTAGATGTATTTAATGTCAAATGTAGTTAGATATTTATCACTTTCTAATAAATTGATGTAAATATGTTCAAAGGATCTTTCCCGTTGAATAAAACATATGAACATATATTATTGTGAGTCACACCGAGTCTCACCAGCTAAAGGAAAAGGAGTGACGACCCTCTTCAGAATATTGTTAAGACATTAGTGATTTTTGGTTTTATTGGGTTCAGGAAAATGTAATATCGAGGATACAGGAATTAAAAAAAGTCAAAATAAAACATAAGAACATTTTCACCACTCTCACGTCATTATTTCCAAAAGAAAATAAAGAACAACACATACTTCTCTTTAAAATGATACTAATTACGTATAATGAATCAAAGTTGAACATACTTAACTTTCCCAAAAAAATCAGTTTCAGCCTAAAATACATCAAATAAATAGCCATAACACAGCTTTTTCAAGATTAAACGTACATTTTTTGTTCAATTAAGAAGCATCCTGTTTCTGCAATTTATGTATTTTTTTAACACTTTATCAAGTGTAGAAATAGGAAAAGCATTTATTTATATATGAAAATAATCAATAATATAACAAAGTTTGTATAATTAAGACTATGAAAAGCCCTAGACTTAACCCTTTTCTTTTCTAAAACCGTGGAAATTTTTCTTATATAAAGGTAGTATCCACATTTCTTAGTTGATTCGTTGAAATCTGAGTTTTGAATGTTCTGTAGTTGATTCTGAAACCAAGTTATATTAAGCCAAATAACTGTGTCTGAGATTAATAGGGGCGCTTTTTAATTTTTCTGGAACTAAGCTCAGAGAATTAAAAAATTCTATATATCTTTAGGTGAAAACTATCATTAAGAGGGTTTCGTTACTAGATATCATCTATTTTAAAAAAATTGAAATTTAAGGTTAACCTTTTTCAGAGTTTCTAAGATCTAGGAAATGGGATACATTGCTAGAAACTCCATACAGAATACTCTGATTTTGAAGATTTTTTTTCTAAACCTAAATTTACCTGTTTTTTTAGCTGCTCAAATCTGCTTAATCTCTAGACAATTATTTCTTGAAGTATTTCACGGATTTAAGTTTCAAAAAATAACATTTTCTCCGAATATTTACTTTTCTTAGAAAATACATTAAAAATTTCCTAATAAATAGTATTAAATATTACAAATCTTGTTTTTTCGAAGTTATGGGTAGCCTAGTTTCCAAAATCTAGGGGATTCTAGCAAAACTGAATGATTTCGTATTTTCAGATGTGCAGATTTTCAACATTTGACTTTTTGAGTTAAGCTTAGCTCAATTATAGTTAACCAAAAAAAGAAGAACCTTGTGAAATAATTTGAAAAGTAAACAATGATTAACTCATATAGATTAGGAGAGAAGATACCATCTATAGAGCTGTTCTTCGTGATGTTGCGCTTGAATGTATAATTTTATAGAGATTTGTAAACTTAGTGAAAAGAACCTTTAAAATTAGCCTTTCTTAGGATTTGAAGTGGATATTCTTATCAAATACATTGACAAAGCATATAGTTATTTTTTTCTATGTGAAACACATTGTGGGTGCTAATATTGTATTTGAGGAAAATTTCTTGACAAGAACTAAGAAATAATAAATGTGCTATTTCCAATAAACATAGTTTTTAAAACATAATATATATTAAACCCGTAAATTCATATGTGAGAGAGAATTAAGTTTAGTTTTTAATATGTTTTGAGCTTTGTAGAAGAACTGAAAAGTTATTATTGATTATATGGCCAATATATTGCATTTTGGAAAAACGTTGATAGAACTTTCACTACCCCATAATAACAAAGCCATGAAGTAACATTACTTGCTATAGGTAATAATTTTAATATACCAACTGTATCTGAAAGTTCAAAGAGATGATGTATCCTTTTTTACTGGTTTCATGTCGTGATAGAATGAATGAGCTACATTTGGTTGTACTTTGTACCCTACTTAAAATTAACTTTACCAAGCTCTATATTGTCTGTTATAGAATGGAGGCTTAGAAGAGCTCTAATAAAATAATTTTTGTCTTAATCACTTTAAAATTATCTGAAAATAATCCTTACAGTTACTTGAGGTTACACCCAAAATACAGATTAACCACAAGAGAATAGAATAGAAATGTATCTTTCAGTGCTCAATTGAAAAGAAACTAGATTCAGATATTATGTAAAATACATGGAATAATCCTCATAGGCTAGAAAAACAATTTAAAGCAGAGTTTAGTGAGATATAATGGAAACAAGAACCTCACTTGAAAATAACAGACGCTCATAAATAGATAGGTACCAACTTTAGCCCTAGCATCAGTTACTAAAACTAAAGATAGGAACTGAAATATGTTAGAAAATATTGATTAGAGTACGTTTTCTATTATTTTTTAAAACAAGAAAAAGTAGTTGGTGATAAGAACACCTCACTGAATTTAATGTTTATATACCTTATTTTCTTTACGTTTTGTATTATAAGTATGTAGATCCAAAGTTTAACGTTAACAATCTTATATTCTATACGGTGAAAAACAAAAATTTTAAATACCTTCCAAGTAATATGTGGTAGGATTTTTCAAGAAAAGTCTCGGCCGAGATAGATACCCTTTTATATTTTGTTTATGTAATATTATTGCGCTTGTGAGTAAATATTTGTTGTTTTAAAAAATTAAATTCTAGATTAAGTCATTCATATGATTTTTATTTAGGAGTTTTTGGAGAGAAACTTTTAAATATAGGTTAAGCTCTAAAATAAGTGAGTTTGGGGTCGATTCAGCTGCATTTCATTATCAGCATTAGCCACCAGTTCCACTGTTATAAAGTATTTATTGCTGTTAACGGTTTCAAATAAGATAAATGTGATAGAAATGTACTCTGAGAAAAAAATGGTTTCCAATGAGGCTATAAAAATATTTTAAATAATACTGTTTAGTTGTCTAGACTGTTTGAATCAACGATCTGTAGTTTCAGTAATATGATTAACCCTAATGAACATATTATTTGGTGTACATTATCTATCTCGGGCAATGTAAAGCAGGAGGGTGATGTGAATGTTTGAAGGCCACTAGAAGCCTGGAAAGATAGAAAGAGTTAAAGTGGCACGAACCAGAATGAGCAAAGGGGAGTCTTCTCGGGAGGTGAATCTATATCGCGGCTCTTTATTTACACTGGACAAAAAACAAATCATTACCAAACTTAAAATTCACCTACATCAATGACTAAATACTCAATATTAAAGAACTTTCGTCTCATTGAGGATATTCTAACAGAGACTATATACTTAAAGCAATATCAATGTTTGTGTAGTTTAACTTGACTAAAACTAAACAGAAAATATGGCTAGATATTACGGGTTTTATGTCTTGATAAGATTGAACTACTCTTCGTGGATAGAAAAGCAAAAGCTTCAATTCATAGAATACAAACCTTAATATATGGTGTTTAATTTTTTTCCTTTCTTTTTCTTCTATTGCTTGACGGATATACCAAAAGCAAAACTATTATCAGGCAGGTATCCAAGATTCTGTAAGACTTAACCCTGTCGTTATACCATTTATAGTTCCAAAGTGAAATATTCAATTTTAGAATTATTCCAGTAGAAAAGCCGAGACAATATAAAGTTCTTGATAGATTTACCGACCGTAATAAATAATTTATCCAATAAAATAATAAACTGAATACAAAGATATCCAAATAAGAATTCTTTTTTTTTCATTTATCATAAGACTCTTAATATTATTAAACATAACTAAACTCATTTTTCAAGACACTTTAAATATTATTCTAAGATGAAATATTTCAATCTTAATAATCAAATAAAATAGAGCCTTACAAAATAAGAACAAAGTTTTATAAACTGTTTCTAAAATTCATGAATTCAAGTTGCAAAATATCAAAATTCATTAATATTCTTACACTTTCAGATGAAGATATTATTATTCTAGTAGGCTTAAAAACATAGCATAAATTCTTTTAGTTAAGACCCTATAATAAAGCAAAATTAAAGATTGTTCTTAGATTCTTAGCTAGTTTTCAAATTGAAACTAAAAGGTCACAGAAAATACAAAATCATATATATTTAAAAACTGATACTGATGAACTTAAAGTTTTGAAGCTGAGAGACTTATGTCTGCTGTATGTAAAGTTGACAAGTAATAAATTCTTTAAAACACAACTTTTGTCTCATGGAGAAAAAATTATTTAACTTTTCTGTTGAGTAGAGGCAAAAATAAAACTAAAGTTATTAATTATTATCATATTGGTGATGCAGTTCGAGTTAAAGATTTTATTTATTTTATTGGACGCTTCTGTAAGGAAAAGAATGTAAAACACATAAAGAAAAACTATTAAGCATATATCTTTATCTTATTGAAACAACTTCGAAACAAAGAAAAAACGACAGCGGCTTTTGAAGATTTAGAAAAGAAGGAAGAAGGTTATTTTTTTTTGCGTGAGTTGATATGTAAATGAGTGAAATTCTGGGCACTTAAAAATAAATACATATAGTTAAGAAGTATTAATAAAACTGAAATCAAGGTTAGAATATTTTGGCTTAGTTGAACTAAGATAAATTCCAGTGGAAGAAGCAGAAAAAGTTATGCAGAAATATTTATAGGAAGAACATCCTGTGATTAAATAGGGTATTGGATTAGTAAATTCCAATTAAGCTCTTACAGAACTTAAACTAACTTATCAAAAAGGTATTCTAAAAAATTTGAAACCAACTCTTAAGAACTATATACTTAATTCCAAACAGAAATAAATGTATTCAGATGAACAAAACAATATATATATATATATATATATATATATATATATATATAGACTGTTTATCAAATAATTGGAAAAGTCTCCTCTTACAAAGTAACAAAAAGGTTTTGTATTTATATTAGTTTGATATCAAAATACGGATATCCAATTCTTGGCAGTAATTTGTATACAGTAGATAATAATTTATACACAGTGATTATGAATTATAAACCACTTTTTTTCAAAAGAAAAAGTTGTTAAAAAAATTTAATTTAGTATTTAAAGAACAGTGATATTAATCATAGTATGTATTTAAGGATGTTAAAAAATATCTAAAAGAATGAGAAAGTTGAGATATATTTGGAAGGTGGAGCTGTAATGAATAAAATATGGTCAATAGAAACACTAAGTGTGTATTTTGAAATTTGCAACAACTGTTTTTATTTATAAAGGTATATTAGATTTGTTGCAGATTTATATGGTGACAAAATGAATATGAATATTCCAATAAAGTTTTTTAATATGTGGTGTAACTTAGATATAGTTAAAAAAGATAGTAGTTCTTACTGTTGAATCATTCCACCAGACTTACTACAAGTCAGACTTGTTTTATTTCATATTACTAAAAATATATAACATATATGAAATAATTGAACTAGCTAAATATCTTATAGCTCTTAGAATACCATATTTAATATAAAAATCAATATAAGGTCTTAATATAAAAGAAATAATAGAATTCAATATGTTAAGAGCCGAAACAAAAATGAAAATGAAGAATATGATCAACCTTCTCCAAGGGGAGGAATGCCATGAAATTTGGAAGTGGAGGATTGAATCACTTCTGCATGAAAAGGAAAAGATGGTCGACCTTGAGTCACAAATATCTAAGCTTAAAGACAACAAGGACCCACTCGTAAGGGTTTCAACTGCAAATAAAAACACAGTTCTAGTGTCACTCATAATTAATAGAATCAGTGACAAGGTACTGATGCGACTGAAAGGTGTCAAATCTGCTGCTGCAGAAATTTGGACCAAACTTGCCAAAATGTTTTCTCTTACCGACAGAGCTCAAAAACAAATAGCCAAGGATAAGTTCAAGAAGCAAGCAGGAAATAATCTGAGTGAGGAGTTACAGGATTTCAAGATAAACATCACAGCACATAAACGTGCGGGAGCTATGATTGACAACAAATAGATCATAGAAGGAGCAATCAAAATAATAGACACAGAAGAAAACGCGTTACTTCAAATTGCAGTGGACGCACGGCCAGATTTTTATCCAATTGAAAAGGTTCTTTATCATTTACATATTTTGGTAAATAAATTTGAGAGATCAAAGGGTGCCCAAAATAAGAAGGGTTCGCATCATAACAAAAAAAAGAACGGGCCCAAATCGGAAAATAGAAAAGGCAAAGCTTTACAATGGCATCACTCTAAACGTTATGGGCATGTTAGGTCCCAATGTAGAGAGCTCAAATGCAATAACTGTAATGGTTTCGGACACTCTACAAAAGAATGCAGAGTCAAAAGAGAACCCAAGGCAAACTATATAAACAAACAGAAAGACGAAGAAGATGACATATTAAACGTAAACAAGGGACAAAGTCAGATCACTTCATCAACGAAGACAAACAGCAACTTGAAAGAATTATAAGAATATGTTTCAAACATAAATATAAATAAATCGGAAAAAGAAAAAAAAACTAAACAAAAATTAGAAAAGGAAAAGAAAAAACAAAAAAGGAATTTATGATATCGTATTTGATAGCGGACCAGCGAGCATATCTCGCCCATAGAACTCGAAAAATATGTGTCGGATGTCAATGAAATAAAGGATACAAAGGTAAAGGACATACACAGCTCGTCAGAAACCAGAAAAATGGGATCCCTAAAAATAAAAATACACAACATGGAACTGCAATTGAAGAAAGTGTATCTGATAGATTCAACGAACAAACCAATACTATTATCTTTAGGGAAACTTGTCACCAAAGGGTTCAACTTTGAGATGAATGATAAGAAACCCACCATTCAAAGTGGCAATGGTAACACCCTAAATATTGAAAAGAAAAGAACAACCTATATAAAGTAGAAGGAGACGTCAAACACTGCCAAAACTACCGGCACAGATTTTCTTTTTTGCACCCAAGTGAACAGATCCTAAACAGAACAATCCTACATTATAACAAATCCAAACAACAACCACGCAAACATCACAATTTCTGAACCTGTAACGTGTGCAAAGATGCGAGACTATCGAACAAGTCAAAGAGATAAGATCCAGCAACGAGATCAAATGAATGAATATACGGTGATACAGTCAAAACAGGGTACAAATCAAAAAAGGTAAAGTCGGATTTGTAATTCTTACAGACAGCCTTCCAAAAATAAGGTTTCTTCGAACGTACAAAAAAGCGTCAGAGGTTCCACAACACGTCATAGACATACTAAATGAAATAAAGAGTAAAATTGGAGCATACTCAAAAGAACTGTGTTGCGACCAAGTTACGAAACTCAGAAATGCAAAACTCAAGACCTTTTTGCAACAACATGGGATCGGCTGCAGGTTTAGTGTCAAATATACACCGTAACAAAGTGGTGTCGCAGAAAGATCCAACCGCAGTGTATTGGAGAAGATCAAAATACTCTTGAATGATTCCAAGATATTAGTACTGTACTGAAACTTTGCAGCAACCTACGCAATCTCAACTCTAAATCTCATCTGGAATAATACAGCACAAGGAGTACCATATCACCTCTTCTACAATAAAACACCAGAATTGAACAAATATTTTAGATTTGGAGAGCCAGTATCTTAGAGAAAGGGGACAAAATAACAAAAAGTACTACCTAAGAATGAAAAAAGAATATACCTCGGACCTTCAAGCATATCATCCGAGTCTGCGATACTGAATAACCACACAAGAAATGTTTTCTATACCAGAAACTATAGAAATAAATATAGACAATATGGTATATCGCAACGAGCTCCAAAGGAAAAAACCTCGATACAAAATTTAACAAATGAAGATCCATACAAACCTTTCCTTGAAATAAGGAACAAGCCTAATACTGAAAGCACTGAACATTGGGTCAGGAGAAGCCCTATAATAGAGCAAAGGAAAAAGAAAGATACCCATCCAATAACAGCAAACTACATCCTCGCTCACAAATTGAAGAAACATTTCGTTTTCAACTTTGATATATACAACGCTACAAAAGTAAAGGAAAAGACGTTGCCCAAAAGTTTCAGAGCAGCTATGAGGTCCAGCAAGAGAGAGTTCTGGTTTCAAACATATCGGAAGGAGCTAGAAAAATTTATCAAAGTCGCAAAATGTAAGCTGGAACATAGGGAACAGCTGCCTCAAGGAACCCAAATATACCACTTGCTGGAACTTTTTACAAAAAAAAAATACGACAACGTGAACAAAAAGAACATATGTTAAGTCCGTTTCGCAGTTAATGGCAAGAACATCTCTCCAATGGAACCTGTTTATTCTCCAGTCAGCAATAAAAAAGCAATTAGGGTCTTCCTGGCACAGGCTACTGCTTACAACAACAAGATCTATCAGGTCGATATATCGAACGCATACTTAAACGCCTCTCTGGGCACAAAAAAGTATTACTATCTCCCTCAGACCTTCACCAAAAAGCGGGCAAATACGTCTGGAGCTCGTCCAAAGCTATCTACGGCCTAACAGAATCAGGAAGAAACTGGTATCTGCACATATCGACGACACTTCTATCCATTGGATTTACCAACTCCTTGATCAAGATTACTCTATTCAAGTGCCGCAATGCTCACGGCCAATTTGACTTTATCCTTATTCATGTTGATAACATTCTGATCTCTTCAAAGGACAGTAACAACGCGATCAAGCTTCTGAAAGAATTGCAAACAGTTTATGACATCAAAAGTACTGATCATGCCCAAAATTTTATCGGTTTCAAAATAACCGACACGGAAACCGGGAAATTTGTAAACTTACAAGGGTAGATTACTCGAACCGCACACCTATTTGATATTGAACGAACGAAAATGACTGACACTCCGCATCAACCTGGAATGTATATCTTACAAGCAGACAACAAAATAGAACCAACTTTATACCAAAGGATCATAGGTATCTTACATTTCATTTGTGAAATGGCAAGACCTTACGTATCCTTCATAGTAAATCGTCTACCTACCTTTACAAAGAAACCCGCGATCAAACATCTACGAGCTGCCAAAAAAGTCCTAAAGTACCTGTTGTGCACAAGAACATACGGAATTTGGTACAGAAAGAACATCAATAACTGGACCATGAACGTAAATAGTGACGCATCCTGGAAAAACGTCACCAGCGATGATTGGAGCCTGAATGGATACTTAATCACACTGAATGGAGGTGTGGTGTCGTGGAAAAGCAAGAAGCAAAATAACATTAGTAAATCGTCAACGGAAACCGCACTCGTAGCACTGACAAGGGCCCTTTCTACAGCGGAGTGGATAAAAAACGTATTTAACTTCATGGAGGAAAAGAAGTTGAACGTAAACGTTTTTGCCGATAGTTTATCTAAGGTGAAACTAATACAGGGACAGGCATTATCTGAGAATCAAGACACATGGGTGTCAAACATTTTTTCATAAGAAAAATAATTAAAGTGAATATTTGGAACCTGAAACACATAAGCGGAATCCAGAATCCAGCAGACTTATTTACAAAACCAGTTTCAAAGGCGGCCTACATTAAGTTAAGAAAGCAGTTGGTAAAGGAGAAGGAGAGCTAGGAAGAAAAGAAAGGGGATAGTGTAGAAGTGTTCCAGCACACTTCCTACAAGTCAGACTTGTTATATTCCGTATGACTAAATACATGTAACATATATGAAATAATTCAACTAGCTAAATATCGTATAGCTCTTAGAATATCATATAGAATAAAGAACATCATAAGGTTTAAATATAAAGAAAGAATAGAATTCAACACTTACAATAATATTTTGTTTGGAATTATTTCTTGATAATTGTTTCTTTATCATAAAGTAATACTTTGCCTTCTCATAAACAAAACACTTAAATATTAAATAAATTTGAACGTGAACACTTAGTTTTGTTCATTGAATCAAAATTTCTGTCCAGTTACAAAATCACATTATTTTAAGAAAGTATATTTTTTGTGTCAACAGAGCAGTAGGTTATTTGGGAAAGATTTTTTTGTATTGAATAACTTGAATAGTTTTCGTACTTTCATTGAAACTATGGGTTAAACCAATAACATATTTGTTTTAAAATAGACATAGTTCAACAAATCTATTTTATCTGAATAAAATACAAAAAACTTTCCAGAATAAAGTTATATAATTCCAACACTTTATTTAATCAAGTAGATGGAAAACATAAGTTAAAATAAATAAACAACATTTTTTCCAATACAAAACTAGATAGGCTCTCAAAAGATTTTTTTTGCAATAAGAACTAATGAAACTTATTAAATAAACTTTTAAAGAAGTTATTTCTCTTTTTAGTAGGTTTAAGAATAACTTCTCTGTTTGTATCAAGAATTTCGAAATCCTCGACAGTTCTGTTTCTAAACTTTGGTATTATAATTTCAAGTAAGTTATTCAAATATTCTTTATGATTACTTTGAACTAAAGTGAAAGCTATAGATTTATCACTTGATATAAAAATATCAAAAACATATTCTGTTCCAAAAATCATACGTGCAAAACCTTTATACACAAAACTTTGAGTAATTTCTTCTTGTGATTTAAACAAGTCTACAAGAATAACAAAAGTAGATAAAAGAAGAAACCTTCCAAAAATAAGTTGAATATCAGTTCTGAAAGAAGGTTTTATTTTTCCTCTCTTTAGTTCAGGAAGTAATTCAGGAAGAATAAAAACATCATTTTCTATTTCTACAGGTATCAAAACCAAATTTTTCAAAGCCAAACTTAAAATATATTTCTTTTCTTTATCAGAATATTCTTTTAGTAAAATATTAAAAAGTTCTTTATTTAATTTTCCTTTGTCAACATAAATTCTATATAAAGAAAATTTATTACTTGGAATCCGAAAAGCAAGTTCATGAAAGTTTGGATCTCTTATAAACTTACCTAAAGCTTGAGCAAGATAAGAAGGTGCAAAAAATATAAAGTTTGCATCTACTTCCAAATCTAAATTAGGAAAATAACAAATTAAACCAGCTTTTGAATATATTTCAAGCATATCTTGAACTTCCGAAACTTCAAAACCACAAGAATAAGATTTATCTTCAAATTCCTTCAAAGTCATAATATTTGTTTGTTCTCGACAATTATCAAGGAAAAGAATTTTTGCAGTTTCTATTCTAAAGTTAAGAAAATTTTCTTTATTTATTCCAGCTGCTCCAGAAACAAGACTTTTTATTTTATCTTTTATATTTTTTTTCTCTTGAGAATCTAGCTTTGAGTTTTCGATAGGAAAAAATATATTCATATCATTTTTCATTATATTTAACTCAGAAGAAAGACTTTTAACAAAGTCCTGAAGTTTTTTTTGTAGTTTTTCTAGATTTGTATCTTCAACATTCTTTTTTTTATATCTTTTTAAATATGTACCAATAAAAATAACTGGTGCTTTTTCTGTATTTTTTAAAATACTTTCACACCAAAATTTTAACCTAAATAAATCATTTTGAGATATTTTTGTCATATTAAAAACTAGAAAATAAAGAGAATTTGAATTCATAAAAATATGATGAATAGAAGAAAATATTTCTTGTCCACCAAAATCATAAATACGAAAATAAACGTCAATTGTAGCAAAACCATAAATATGTGTTTTCATACTTTCGATAAACTTTTCATCAGACACTGTTCTTGAAAGAAGTTCTTTTTCAAAATCAAGTTTATATTTTGTTTGAACTTCTGGATTTGGATCAAAATAAGAATAAACAATAGTAGGAAGACTATTTTTAACTCTCTGAACACTTAGTTCATATTTAGATATTGAATTCCAATTATAATTATTTGGCTTTATTGAAAATATATCAATATCATTCAAAACTAAAGTTGAGTTATTATCAAGTAAAAAACTCCTGTCAAATAAACTTCTTATGGTAGAAGTTTTTCCAACTCTTCCATCACCCATAAAAAGAACTTGACATTCATTTAAAAGAGTTAGTCTATCGTATTTATCCTTTAGATTTATTGAAACATAATGTTTAAGCCTTTCTTTTAAATTTTTTATATTGAAAATATTCTTTCCAAGTTCAAATAATAAAAGAAAAGAATGATTATCAAGTAAATCTTGAACTTCATCTTTGTTTTCTTCAATATTTATTTCACCAACTCGCAAACTAAGAGTCAAAGAAAAAGAAAATAAACATAAAATTCAGCAAAGAAGGCAAGTTTTCCAAACAGCTTTTTGTTAAAGTGGTAATTTCAGTGTTATCAATCCTCAAGATATCTTCTTGAATACTAGAAATAAAGAAAAGAAAAGAAAATACAAAACACTTATCAATGTATTCATTTTTGAAACTTCCTTCAATACTTTAACAAGTGTTTCTTCTTTCATATTATTTTCATCAAGTCTAAGATTTGAATAAATAAAAAGTTTACTTTATTGACTTTATTTTTTGTCCTTTTAAAAACTGAGAAAGAGAATTATCTTTTGGAATATTGCAATAACGAAAACTAAAACATAAAAACAACAAAAAATATACTTTAGTGACTGAATATTTAGTTTTTGTTTTATTTTTTCCATTCCAATAAAATTCAAGGTGTTTAAATGACAATATATAAACCTAAAATAAATACAAAAGAAGAAAATACTTAAGTTCTTCAACCTTTGGAAACTTTTCAAACCAAATAGAAAGGTTTTTTCCAATAAAATCTAAAGGACAACTGTCAAAACTAAAGAATAAAACAAGATATATGAATACCTCAAATATTGAATCTCTTCGTGCACGTTCACTTCTTTAACAAACTTTTTTGCTTCTTTTCCAAACCTTTCATCTTCAATTGGGTTCACATTCTCATCATATGACCTATGAATTAGAAGGGGAAATACATAAACCATTGAATGATAAACATATTGCTTTGATTTCTGTTCTCAAACTGTTGTTTAATTGATGGGGTTTTAAATGACATTTTTTTACGTTTGTTTTTTTAATTTAGTTTTTTTATTTGAAATTCGAGAAATATATTTTTCTCGGGAATTAATGAGAATCCCGTTTGAAAAATATTTTTATTCAAATTTTGATTTCGGATTTGATAAAATTTATCAATAATTATTTGATAATTATTTTGATTATTATCAAATTATTCTGATTATTTTTTTTTAATTATTAAATTAAATTAATAATAAAAATATTTTTGAATTCTTTTATAAATAAATTCTTAATAAATCAAATAAAAAATTTATTTACATTATATCTTTTCAAGTATCGATACGAACGAACCCGATCTCGATATACAAAGTTTTCGTATCGAGTATGTCTTTTTCCGATCATAATATTTATCGAATTCTTACATTAAAATGAGAAATAATCGGGAGCCGGTTTTTTGACTCCGGAGTCAAATTCTCCTCGCGATCTCATTGGTCAGAACGATTTTTCAAAAAATTATTTCACCATACTTAGACAAAAAAGAAAGGGGACTGGGAATAAAGTGAAATGCACTAGAAGATAACAAATATATATTGTTTGTGTACTTTAAGTAGTTTTGTGCGTCTCCTTGGTATTCTACTTTGTATGATACCAAGGCAGACTAAAATAAGGGTTAAATATTTTTAATCAAAAAACAGAAATTTCTTTTCTCTCAACAGGTTAACAGCTGAAACGCAACTATACAATTAAAAAAAATATTTACTTACATTAGGAACTCAACAAGATGCCAAGATGAAGGAAAATCCAGGAATTATTTTACGCAACAAGAAGAATTACCTTGAATGGAAAGAATATGTTACCATTCTTTTGGAGTCCAAAGGACTAGAATCTACTATAAATAACCAAGAAAATTTTAATGACACTCCTCATACGTTTGGATTTATTCAATCCAACGAAAAAGAAAAAAAAGGCAAAAGCAATTACCATTTTGAGACGTCATATTGATATTTCACTCCATTACTTAGTTCGTGGGGTTAAATCTCCAGCTACAGCTTTGTAAATCGTGGAAGAATACTGCATTGGCAACAAGGATCATCATCTCTTAACTCTTGAAGATAAATTGAACAATCTTTTTGGACGTTTTTTCCTAGAAAAATTAAAAAACTTTAACAAAAATTACCGTGATTTTATTATGTTAGGTGGAGTTATGCAAGAAGCAAAGATCATTCATAAACTTTTTCTATTTGCTCCAACATCGATGGCTGTTTCCTTACTTCAACAGGAAATACTTTTTAACGATCGATTAACACCTGAAAATAAAACTGGATACAAAGAGATTTACGGGAAACTTCTAGTTATTGCCGAGAAACAGCAAGAGGATTACGTAGAGAGATCCAATGCACAGAACAGGTCTGCGCTTGTATGTTTTTGTTGTAATCAACCAGGTCATTTTAAGTCAGAATGCAAGAATCCGTGGTATTGCACCATTTGCCAACGCCAAGGACATAGTGCTTATAAGTGCAGGTTCAATAATAAGATGAAAAACAACTATAAAAACGATAATGATAAAAATAATAACAGCTTTGCAAATGCTTTTATTGGTATTTTTCATGGAGATTTTAGAATTTTAAAAATTGAAGAAGAAAATTCAAATGATGTTTTAATCTTAGATTCAGATGCAAGCTATCATGTTTGTGGTAGCAAGCACGCTCATCTACTTTGTGATTTTGAAAATTTAAACATTCCAAAGTTAGTAGAAGCAGCTGGAGGCATGATTTACAAAAGCACTTGCAACGGAAAGTTTAAAAGTCAGCTAGACAATGGATTACCTATTGTCTTACAAGATGTTTACATTTTTGAAAAACTCAATATGTTTTTAGTTTCAATGGCAGTTTTATTATCAAAATGACTTTCTATGACAGCAAAAAAGGATACTATTTTTATTTTCAAAAATAATAATTTAGTATATATATATATATATATCTCAAAAGAACATTGCGAACTTATTCTTACTAAAATATATAAAAAATACAGACAATATTGAGAAAACTGTTTCCGGACCATTAATTGCAAATACAGTTGCCAAAGAGCACAAACTTAGCCATTTGCATAGCTTGTTTGGGCACCAAGGAATTGAAAATTTCAGGATTACTTTACAATATTACGGGTATCAATGTACACCAAGTCAACTTTCGAACTTTAAATGTAAAACATGTGAACTGAACAATATTGAACATGCTATTATTAAAAGGAAAAATGCAGTAGGTTTCCCGGGAATAACAGAGAATTTTTTGTTATGGACTCTGTTGAAGCACTTACTACCAATAGAGCTGGTAATGTGGGATTTGTTTTAGTTACCGACATTAATTCTAGGTACAGATTCATCTACTGTTACCGTAAAAAAATTTATATTGTTTACGAAACAATTAATTTTTTCAAATGATTTCAACTGAAAACTGGGATTAGAATTAAAGGGTGCATTTAGATCAAGGTACGGAGTTATACAAACAACATTCAATCAACTTTTGTAACGATCAGGATATTGAATTTACAGTTTCTGCTCCAGGAATACCTGAGCATAATGGTATAGCAGAAAGAAGTAATCAGTTTATTTTGCAATAAAATCAGAAAGTTCATAAATGCTACAGATTTAAATGTTTCTCTATATTCGGATTTTGCAGTATATTATGCTGTATATATTACAAACCGTGTCACTGAAGGTACAAGATTAATTTCTGGTTACGAAAAAATCTTTAAATTAAAACCAGAATTAAAAAAAGTAGTAATACTCGGTGTAAATGTTGTAGTCCTTAAAATTTTCAGTAACAAAGTTGAACAAAGAGGTGAATTTGGACTGTTTCTAGGTTACAACCATAAGACAGGAGAAGCTTTAATTTTCACCAAGGAAAAACGGGAATTAATAAAAACTCGATACTTCAAGGTGTCACAAATTAGTGACAAGCCTTTATATGAATCAGTTGAACCGAATAATAATTTTGTGCCACCAGTTTTAATCAATGAGAACTCATCAGGTACTGAATCACATCAAACTGAGAACCAGTCAGAACACTCGTTTGAAAATTCAGTACAAAATTCACCTGAGGTTAAAATTACAGATTCAGAAAAAGATAATAATAAATAACATAATAACAACAATATTGTAGATATTTGATTTCCAGAAAAACAGTTTTTAAGAAGATCTACTAGAGTTACCAAACCACCTCAGCGTTTAACCTATGCTGACATGATCAATGGTGACACAATCTTTTTGTTTGAAGATATAAACTTCCTGTTTGAGCAGCCAAACATAATTGAATTTGCTGCTGCGGCAGTTAAAAAAGACAACTCAATACCGAGAAATTATTTTTAAATTTACTCTAAACCATCTTCAGAATATTGGTTTAGAGCTTACGAAAAGGAATTAACTCAGTTAATTGACGTTGGAAAGATGGTTTTAGTATCAAGAACTGAAGGTTCTGGGAAAAAATCATTCCAATCATGGAACTTTTTTCGAAAAAATATGACAATGTTACTAAAAACAAAATTTTAAATGTAGATTTGGCGCAAGAGGCAACTTACAGGAAGAATATTTGAAGTTGTACTCACCTTCGGCTCGTTTAGAGCTAAGTAGGATGTTTATTTTTATAATTGCGAGTAAAAATATGGTTTTATACAAATTAACATTACAAACGCGTTTTTAAACGCAAACTTATATAAATTCTACTACTACTATTTACCAATGAAGTTAAAGAAGTTGCTTCCAAACAAGATCTGGAAGTCCTCTCAAGCCAATTACCACCTAAAAGAAGCTCCACTTTACTGATGTAACGAAATTACAAAAAAAAACTTGAAAAACTAAACTTCAAAATAAATTTGAAAGAAATAACACTCTTCTACCATGAAAAGAGAAATAGTTTAGCTTTACTCTATGTTGACGATATTCTGTTTGGAGCAAAATAACAACATAACCTTGACTAGGTCTTAAACGAACTAAAACGACAATATGAAGTAAAGAATACTTTGGATATTGATAGCTACGTCGGTTTTGAGATTGAACAGAATGAAAAATACATATTTCTAACTGCTACCGGATATATTGAAAAAATAGCTAAAAGTTTTGAAGTACTTGAAGACCAGAATATACAAACGCCTCACATTGTCAACCAATATATTGATCAAGAAATGGAAAGTAAACAGTTGGAACTGAAAAGAAAATATCAAAGTCTGGTTAGATTCCTGGCTTACATTAACATGGTTTTCAGACCAGATGTTTCTTTTCAGACTAATATGTTGGTCCAAAAAATTTCAAAACCTTTAGTTTCTCATTTAAACGCTCGGAAAAAATGCATAAAGTATCTCCTAAACACTAAATTTTTGGGACTAAAATACCCGAAAACGGCCGAGAAATATGAAGTAGAGGCTTTTTCTGACGCCTCTTATGCGACTCTTGTTGAAAGACATAGTGTATCGGGTTATATTGTAAAAATAAATAAGACTGTAACATTATTCAAGACAAAAAAGCAAAAACTAGTAAGCACCAGTTCAACAGAAACAGAAATTTTGGGCTGCAGTTTAATGATCAAAGAGCTAAAATGGGTGAAGATTAACTTAGAGTTCTTGAACATCAAGTTGAGTAAAGTTACGTTATTCACAGACAAAAAAGTGCTGCAAGCAAGTTTTCTTTCAAAGAATACTTATCCAACATCAAGCAATCGGAAATTTAATATTTTTTGTAAGAAAATATTGGAAAACAAGAAGTGGACACTGAGGTACATTAAAAGAAAAAAGAATGAAACAGATACATGTTCAAGCCAGTTGACAGAAACTGGTTTTTATCCACCAGAAAGCTGTGGGTGGAGAATATGAAGATGGTGGAAGAAGGAAAAGATAAAAATAAATATTAGAAAACAGTAATTATGTTTGTATAGCCAAAGTAGTTTTGTGCGTCTCCTTGGTATTCTACTTTATATGATACCAAGGCAGACTAAAATAAGGGTTAAATATTTTCATCCAAAAAACAGAAACTTCTTTTCTGTCAATAAATATTAATAGTTAAGAAATATTAAAATGTGAAGTTGCCTGGCTCTAGTGTAGCCGAGAGCCTTTCATGCTCCCTGCGTCTTTAAAAATATCCCCATCACTCGGCCCTCCCTCCCCACTCGGCCCTTGATAAAGATGAGGATCGATTTGAATCTTTTTCCATAGCTTGAATACAGAAACTTGAAAATATGGGTAGAAGTTAAAAAGTAAATATATGAAGTGACGTGATTAAAAGTTTAGGACAAATAATTTTCAAAACTGAAATTCAGAAGATTTAGATTTTTTGTTAAAATTAAAATTTAAAAATTAAGTGGATTCGTCATCCAATCTAGGTGCAGTTTTTTATCCAAAATAGCTTTCTTTTTTCTTGAAATATACATCTTTGAGCCTCATCTCTTTCTTCCCAATAATCCTGAATCTTGACTTTTACCTTGGATAAATCCTCCATTTTCAACCTTCTGAGCAGCACTAAATCTTGTAAATTCTTGTTTAATCTTATAAAATCTTGTAAATTTTTGTGTTTTCAAGGTACTAACTATGTCCTGTTTAATGTTTTATCATGTAACTGTCATTATTTGTAATTTTTAATCTTCATTTTGTTGGTTTAATTTTTTCAAAAAAATGGGCAATTAGAAATTGGGCCAATGAAATTTAGGAGTATTTGACTCAGGAGTAAAAAAACATAAACCGAAATAATCAAAAAATAAAAATATAAACAAAGTAAAAATTCTTGCACTTAAAAGAACTCCAATGGCATCATTTGGATCTATTTATTCTCATTTATCAGCTATTCAATTTAGAATTCATTCAACAAATTCTCTTTTTTCTTCACTTACAAATGTTTTGCCACAAGATGTAGATGATGCTTATTGTTGTGGATTTTGTTTTGTTTAGTTTGGTTTTCAGCTGTTTTTTGGTGGGTTTTGTGAAATATTGTAGTCTTGTTTTTCTAATATGGCATGATATTCTTGATACTTGATGTAAATTATTCTGGGATTTCAATGTGGGAAATATTACATTAACGTGATATTTTGAGATAATGATTACACGAATTTATGATACCGACTTTTGGATAATTGGTGAGATATGAAGTAATATTTGAGATAACAGGCGAGTTTTCTACCTACCAAACAGGGTGGTTGCTAGTTATATTGGGTTTTGGATATTTTTGGTATTGAAAGGCGGATATTATTCCAATATTTTGAGAAAAAGTGAAATAATTTTTTTAATCGTTCAGTGAGTTAGTTAAGAAGAAGTTTAAAGTTCTTTATAAATTTGAAAAAAAGAAGTTCTATTGATTTTTATACCTATTGACACCTGATTTGAAGTGAACTTGAAATTTTACGAAATTCCTTTGTGGTATTTAGTAGTTTTTTCTTTCCGGGACGTCTTAAAGGTAATTACAGGAAGACGATAAACGCAATAACTCTAATCCTTGAGTTTCGTTCATAGGCTTTTATAGTCAAACATCACGGTACTTCACTTCCAAATACTAATTCCCATAATTTTCAGGGAGAAAAGCATACAATTTGAATTTCTTGTCGCATTAAAAATATCGATAGTTAACTGTAGATTTCTAACAACTCTCCTTACCGTTAATATCACAAGGCACCATATAGGACTTAACGTTTAGCGACATATCCGTAAAAATGCCGAAGTTTTCGGTAAGCATAATAAGTAAAGGTACGTACTGTTTTTTTGGGGAAATTCAACAAAAACCAAAATTTCTCTTCCTGCTAAAGGTCAAAACCAAACAAGTAAAAAAAATCCTTATATGAACATAAAAGGTGATACCGATAGAAATAGAATTGACTTTCATGAGTGAACAAAGAATAATTTGTTCGCTGAATGTTTAAAACTAGTTGTCTTCTACTTGATGGAGATTTTACGTGGCTGAGCTGTCTAAGATACGTTTTGTTTGTTAGCAGAAGCACTTAAGTTAGGCCAAAGAAAAGAAAACTTGTCATGTGCAATAAAGTGGTATTAGAGTAATGGTTATTAAACATAATTTTAGATTTTTCCATGTTAAACTTTCTATACGGAGTACAATTATTATTAGTTTTCACTTGAGAACAAGTAAGAAATATGAAAAAAATAATTTTCAATGGCTAAAAAAGGAAAAAAATGGGCTAAAAGAATAAAAATTCTTAAGAACCCGAGATTAAACGATTTTTGTATTGTCATAAACTCCCTCACGTTCATTCTCGTCATAAAAGTTTGATCCGTCATATTTTCCTTGCCGCGAAATTCAAATCGACCGGGAAGAATACTTCTCCCAATATGAGGCTGATTTTTTGAATAGCTAAGAGTTTTCTAGCGACGCTTTCAAGAGTTGGAAATATCGGTTCTATATTCTTCACTCTGCAAGAATGTCGGTATTTCCTGCAAAGGCGCCAAGATCCAAATAGCGCAATAACTCTCCACGGTTTGGCTTAAAATTAATAGCTCCTATTAAGCTATTTGTACCTTTAAACAGTAAGCTAATCTCCAATTTCCTTTTCTTCAATACATTAGTCACTATAGTATCATCTTCTAAACGACTGAAACTATCCATTTCTAGCGCCACTTTTTCAATAACATAATTCAACTCATCACTCTCTTGGCAATTGCAAATTTCTCACCACTAGTCAAAGAGGGAAGATATCTTGAAAATTCATGCCTATTCAATTACTGACCAGGATTTGGAAAGGATATTTTCTACCACGTTGACAACTTCAGTGTTTACTTTGAGCATGAAGTCCGAATATTGTTGCCCATGCTCATCCATGCCTTCAGATTTCGCAATTTCTCGACAAAATATTACAGAATATTCTCTATATTTTAATTATTTTCCCTCCTGTTATTTATCATCAACACTCAACCAGATATAGGTAAACAAATCTTCGAAGAACATAGTTTTGTCAGCCATGGCAAGTCATCAAGCATTGATACGATCAGTCTATATCGAACAAAGACATTGTTTTCAATGTAACTGCTTTATAGTCTTCAGCAAAACGTTGGTAGATGTATTTAATGTCAAATGTAGTTAGATATTTATCAATTTTTGTTAGATTGATCCTAATCCGTATAAAGGGTCTTTCTCATTAAATAAAACATATGAACATATATTGTTATGAGTCAAACCGAGTCTCACCAGATAAAGGGAAAAGAGTGACGACCCTCTTCAGAATATTGTTAAGACATTAGTGATTTTTGGTTTTATTGGGTTCAGGAAAATGTAATATCGAGGATACAGGAATTAAAAAAAGTCAAAATAAAACATAAGAACATTTTCACCACTCTCACGTCATTATTTCCAAAAGAAAATAAAGAACAACACATACTTCTCTTTAAAATGATACTAATTACGTATAATGAATCAAAGTTGAACATACTTAACTTTCCCAAAAAAATCAGTTTCAGCCTAAAATACATCAAATAAATAGCCATAACACAGCTTTTTCAAGATTAAACGTACATTTTTTGTTCAATTAAGAAGCATCCTGTTTCTGCAATTTATGTATTTTTTTAACACTTTATCAAGTGTAGAAATAGGAAAAGCATTTATTTATATATGAAAATAATCAATAATATAACAAAGTTTGTATAATTAAGACTATGAAAAGCCCTAGACTTAACCCTTTTCTTTTCTAAAATCCTGGAAATTTTTCTTATATAAAGGTAGTATCCACATTTCTTAGTTGATTCGTTGAAATCTGAGTTTTAAATGTTCTGTAGTTGATTCTGAAACCAAGTCATATTCAACCGAATAACTATTTCTGAGTTTAACAGGGAGGTTCTTTGATTTTTCTGGAACTAAGCTCAGAGAATTAAAAAATTCTATATATCTTTAGGTGAAAACTATCATTAAGAGGGTTTCGTTACTAGATATCATCTATTTTAAAAAAATTGAAATTTAAGGTTAACCTTTTTCAGAGTTTCTAAGATCTAGGAAATGGGATACATTGCTAGAAACTCCATACAGAATACTCTGATTTTGAAGATTTTTTTTCTAAACCTAAATTTACCTGTTTTTTTAGTTGCTCAAATCTGCTTAATCTCTAGACAATTATTTATTGAAGTATTGCACGAATTTAAGTTTCAAAAAATAACATTTTCTCCGAATATTTACTTTTCTTAGAAAATACATTAAAAATTTCCTAAAAAATAGTATTAAATATTACAAATCTTGTTTTTTCGAAGTTATGGGTAGCCTAGTTTCCAAAATCTAGGGGATTCTAGCAAAACTGAATGATTTCGTATTTTCAGATGTGCAGATTTTCAACATTTGACTTTTTTAGTTAAGCTTAGCTCAATTATAGTTAACCAAAAAAAGAAGAACCTTGTGAAATAATTTGAAAAGTAAACAATGATTAACTCATATAGATTGGGAGAGAAGAGACCATCTATAGAGCTGTTCTTCGTGATGTTGCGCTTGAATGTATAATTTTATAGAGATTTGTAAACTTAGTGAAAAGAACCTTTAAAATTAGCCTTTCTTAGGATTTGAAGTGGATATTCTTATCAAATACATTGACAAAGCATATAGTTATTTTTTTCTATGTGAAACACATTGTGGGTGCTAATATTGTATTTGAGGAAAATTTCTTGACAAGAACTAAGAAATAATAAATGTGCTATTTCCAATAAACATAGTTTTTAAAACATAATATATATTAAACCCGTAAATTTATATGCGAGAGAGAATTAAGTTTAGTTTTTAATATGTTTTGAGCTTTGTAGAAGAACTGAAAAGTTATTATTGATTATATGGCCAATATATTGCATTTTGGAAAAACGTTGATAGAACTTTCACTACCCCATAACAACAAAGCCATGAAGTAACATTACTTGCTATAGGTAATAATTTTAATATACCAACTGTATCTGAAAGTTCAAAGAGATGATGTATCCTTTTTTACTGGTTTCATGTCGTGATAGAATGAATGAGCTACATTTGGTTGTACTTTGTACCCTACTTAAAATTAACTTTACCAAGCTCTATATTGTCTGTTATAGAATGGAGGCTTAGAAGAGCTCTAATAAAATAATTTTTGTCTTAATCACTTTAAAATTATCTGAAAATAATCCTTACAGTTACTTGAGGTTACACCCAAAATACAGATTAACCACAAGAGAATAGAATAGAAATGTATCTTTCAGTGCTCAATTGAAAAGAAACTAGATTCAGCTATTATGTAAAATACATGGAATAATCCTCATAGGCTAGAAAAACAATTTAAAGCAGAGTTTAGTGAGATATAATGGAAACAAGAACCTCACTTGAAAATAACAGACGCTCATAAATAGATAGGTACCAACTTTAGCCCTAGCATCAGTTACTAAAACTAAAGATAGGAACTGAAATATGTTAGAAAATATTGATTAGAGTACGTTTTCTATTATTTTTTAAAACAAGAAAAAGTAGTTGGTGATAAGAACACCTCACTGAATTTAATGTTTATATACCTTATTTTCTTTACGTTTTGTATTATAAGTATGTAGACCCAAAGTTTAACGTTAACAATCTTATATTCTATACGGTGAAAAACAAAAATTTTAAATACCTTCCAAGTAATATGTGGTAGGATTTTTCAAGAAAAGTCTAGGCCGAGATAGATACCCTTTTATATTTTGTTTATGTAATATTATTGCGCTTGTGAGTAAATATTTGTTGTTTTAAAAAATTAAATTCTAGATTAAGTCATTCATATGATTTTTATTTAGGAGTTTTTGGAGAGAAACTTTTAAATATAGGTTAAGCTCTAAAATAAGTGAGTTTGGGGTCGATTCAACTGCATTTCATTATCAGCATTAGCCACCAGTTCCACTGTTATAAAGTATTTATTGCTCTTAACGGTTTCAAATAAGATAAATGTGATAGAAATGTACTCTGAGAAAAAAATAGTTTCCAATGAGGCTATAAAAATATTTTAAATAATACTGTTTAGTTGTCTAGACTGTTTGAATCAATGATCTGTAGTTTCAGTAATATGATTAACCCTCATGAACATATTATTTGGTGTACATTATCTATCTCGGGCAATGTAAAGCAGGAGGGTGATGTGAATGTTTGAAGGCCACTAGAAGCCTGGAAAGATAGAAAGAGTTAAAGTGGCACGAACCAGAATGAGCAAAGGGGAGTCTTCTCGGGAGGTGAATCTATATCGCGGCTCTTTATTTACACTGGACAAAAAACAAATCATTACCAAACTTAAAACTCACCTACATCAATGACTAAATACTCAATATTAAAGAACTTTCGTCTCATTGAGGATATTCTAACAGAGACTATATACTTAAAGCAATATCAATGTTTGTGTAGTTTAACTTGACTAAAACTAAACAGAACATATGGCTAGATATTACGGGTTTTATGTCTTGATAAGATTGAACTACTCTTCGTGGATAGAAAAGCAAAAGCTTCAATTCATAGAATACAAACCTTAATATATGGTGTTTAATTTTTTTCCTTTCTTTTTCTTCTATTGCTTGACGGATATACCAAAAGCAAAACTATTCTCAGGCAGGTATCCAAGATTCTGTAAGACTTAACCCTGTCGTTATACCATTTATAGTTCCAAAGTGAAATATTCAATTTTAGAATTATTCCAGTAGAAAAGCCGAGACAATATAAAGTTCTTGATAGATTTACCGACCGTAATAAATAATTTATCCAATAAAATAATAAACTGAATACAAAGATATCCAAATAAGAATTCTTTTTTTTTCATTTATCATAAGACTCTTAATATTATTAAACATAACTAAACTCATTTTTCAAGACACTTTAAATATTATTCTAAGATGAAATATTTCAATCTTAATAATCAAATAAAATATAGCCTTACAAAATAAGAACAAAGTTTTATAAACTGTTTCTAATTCATGAATTCAAGTTGCAAAATATCAAAATTCATTAATATTCTTACACTTTCAGATGAAGATATTATTATTCTAGTAGGCTTAAAAACATAGCATAAATTCTTTTAGTTAAGACCCTATAATAAAGCAAAATTAAAGATTGTTCTTAGATTCTTAGCTATTTTCACGCTATTATTTTTCAAATTGAAGCTAGACGGTCACAGAAAATACGAACTCATTAATATTTTAAAACTGGTGCTGATGAACTTTAAATTTTGAAGCTGAAAGACTTATGTCTGCTGTATGTAAAATTTAGAGGTAATAAATATTTTAAAACACAAATTTTGTCTCATGGAGAAGAAAATTATTTAACTTTTCTGTTGAGTAGAGGCAAAAATAAAACTAAAGTTATTCATTTTTATTATATTGGTGATTCAGTTCGAGTTAAAGATTTTATTTATTCTATTGGACGCTTCTGCAAGGAAAAGAATGTAAAACACATAAAGAAAACTATTAAGCATATATCTTTATCTTAATGAAGCAACTTTGAAACACAGAAAAATCACAGTACATTTTGAAAATATAGAAAAAAAATCTATAAAATTGTTTTATGTTTCTTTAGTTAATATATAAATGGGCAGAATCCTGAGCACTTAAGAATAAACACATATCGTCAAGAAGTATAACTGAAACGGAAATCATGGTTAGAATATTTTGGCTTAGTTGAATTAAGATAAATTCCAGTGAAAGAAGCACAAAAACTTATGCAGATAATTATAGCAAGAACATTCTGTGATTAAATAGGGTATTGGATCAGTTAACTCCAATTAAGCTTTTGCAGAAGTTTAATTAACTTATGAACAAAGATATTCTAAAAATTTAGAAACCAACTCTTAAGAAATATATTAGTAATTCCAAGCAAAAATAAATGGATTCAGAAGAACAAAACAAGGTATATAAATTCTTTATCAAATAAATAGAAAAGGTTCTTTTTACAAATTAACAAAAAGCGTTTTGTATTTCTATTGGATTGATATAAAAAAGCACATATCCAATTCTTGCTAGTAATTTTTATCCAGTGGATAATAATTAATATACAGTGATTAGGAATTATAAACCAGTTTCTTCAAAGGACTCTTAATGACTATTGTGATATGTTTCCAAATAAAATTGAACGTCTTGATAATATTCTTCGATAGCAGCTAAGAAAAATATCTATGATTGCTGTGTTCTAAGGGCCAGTTGGTCGAATAAATTGTCTTGGACTTTTCTTTTTGGTTGGTTATTCTATGAATGACTTAAGACTTAGTAATGCACCATTATACTATGTAACGGTGCTTAACGTTAATAAGTGTTTTGCACTTATATCACACTATTTTATTTTGTATTTGAAAAGCAGTAATAATAATCATAATATGTATTCAAAGATAATTATAGAATATCAACAAAAATAAGAAAGTTGAGATTTATCTTGGAGGTGGAGCAGTATAGAATAAAAATATGGTCAATAAAAACAAACAATATTTTTTTCTGAGAGTCATAAAAAGAAGAAACACAAAGTGTTTATTTTGAAGTTTGCAGCAACTGTTTGTATTTATTAAAGTTTATTGGGTTTATTTCAGATTTATATGGTGACAAATGGATCAGAATAATCCAAGACAGATTTTTTTTTAACTATATGTTTAATAAAGATAAAGTTAAAAAAGATAGTAGATCATACAATATATTTTGTTTGGAATTGCTTCTTTAACATAAAGTAATACTTTGCCTTGTCATAAACAAAACACTTAAATATTGAATAAATTTGAACATGAATACTTAGTTTTTGTTCATTGAATCAGATTTTCTATCAAGCTTTTAAATCACATTATCTTCAGGAAATATATGTTTTTTGTGTAAATATACCAACAGATTATTTAGGAAAGATTTTTTGCTATGAATAACTTGAATAGTTTTCTTACTTTCATTGGTACTATGAGTTAAACCAAGAACATATTTGTTTTACAATAGATATAGTTGAACTATTCTTTTTTATTCTCTGAATAAAATAAACTTTCCGGAATAAAGTTATATAATTTCAGCGCTTTCTTTATTTAAAAATATGGAAAACATAAGTTAAAATTAATAAGCAACATTTTTCCCAATACAAAACTAGATAGGCCTTCAAAAGATTTTTTTTGCAATAAGAACTAATGAAACTTATTAAATAAACTTTCAAAGAAGTTATTTCTCTTTTTAGTAGGTTTAAGAATAACTTCTCTGTTTGTATCAAGAATTTCGAAATCCTCGACAGTTCTGTTTCTAAACTTTGGTATTATAATTTCAAGTAAGTTATTCAAATATTCTTTATGATTACTTTGAACTAAAGTGAAAGCTATAGATTTATCACTTGATATAAAAATATCAAAAACATATTCTGTTCCAAAAATCATACGTGCAAAACCTTTATACACAAAACTTTGAGTAATTCCTTCTTGTGATTTAAACAAGTTTACAAGAATAACAAAAGTAGATAAAAGAAGAAACCTTCCAAAAATAAGTTCTGAAAGAAGGTTTTATTTTTGATTTATTTAGTTCAGGAAGTAATTCAGGAAGAATAAAAACATCATTTTCTATTTCTACAGGTATCAAAACCAAATTTTTCAAAGCCAAACTTAAAATATATTTCTTTTCTTTATCAGAATATTCTTTTAATAAAATATTAAAAAGTTCTTTATTTAATTTTCCTTTGTCAACATAAATTCTATATAAAGAAAATTTATTACTTGGAATCCGAAAAGCAAGTTCATGAAAATTTGGATCTCTTATAAACTTACCTAAAGCTTGAGCAAGATAAGAAGGTGCAAAAAATATAAAGTTTTCATCTGCTTCCAAATCTAAATCAGGAAAATAACAAATTAAACCAGCTTTTCAATATATTTCAAGCATATCTTGAACTTCCGAAACTTCAAAACCACAAGAATAAGATTTATCTTCAAATTCCTTCAAAGTCATAATATTTGTTTGTTCTCGACAATTATCAAGGAAAATAATTTTTGCAGTTTCTATTCTAAAGTTAAGAAAATTTTCTTTATTTATTCCAGCTGCTCCAGAAACAAGACTTTTTATTTTATCTTTTATATCCTTTTTCTCTTGAGAATCTAATTTTGCATTCTCAATAGGAAAAAATATATTCATATCATTTTTCAATATATTTAACTCAGAAGAAAGACTTTTAACAAAGTTTTGAAGTTCTTTTTGTATTCTTTCTAGATTTGTATCTTTAATATTTTTTCTGTTATATCTTCTTAAATATGTACCAATAAAAATAACTGGTGCTTTTTCTGTATTTTTTAAAATACTTTCACACCAAAATTTTAACCTAAATAAATCATTTTGAGATATTTTTGTCATATTAAAAACTAGAAAATAAAGAGAATTTGAATTCATAAAAATATGATGAATAGAAGAAAATATTTCTTGTCCACCAAAATCATAAATACGAAAATAAACATCTTCTGAATTAAATACTGCGGAAGCATCTTTAAATCCAGTTACAAAACTTTCATCCAAAACAGTTTTAGAAACAAGTTCTTCTTCAAAATCAAGTTTGTATTTAGATTTTGGAATATCTTCTAAATTAAACTCTTCAAAAGAAGTATATGGAATGTAGTCCTTAATTCGCTGTATACTCAACTCATATTTTGATATTGGGTTCCAGTCGTAACTATTTGGATTTATACTAAAAACATCAATATCATTTAATAAAAGAGTTGACTCAAAATTTAAAATAAATTTCCTATTGAACAAACTTCTTATTGTAGAAGTTTTTCCTGTTCTTCCATCTCCAATAAAAAACACAGAAACTTCGTTTAGAATAGTTGGATATTCATACTTATCTCTTAGCTGTGCTTGAACATTTTTTCAATTTATTTTGAAGTTTTTTTAAATCAAAAACAAATCCTGATACTTCATATACAATTAGATTAAAGTGTGAATTAATTAAACCTTGTACATCTCTTTCTTCATCTTTGGAAAACTTCATTGGTTTAATACGTAAGCTAATAATAAAAATAGAAATATGAATACATAAAATTCAATAAAAAATGCTGAGTTCTTAATAATCTTTTTACAAGGGAAAGTATTTTTTTGGAGTTCATAGAAATACTTTTTTCTTGTACGCTAGAAAACTAAGGCAAATATAAGAAAAATACTATAAGGTTCTCAAAATATTCCTTTTTGAAATAAATTCTAAAATATTGGATAAAATTTTTGTTTCTAAATTATTATTTTCCAATCTATTATTAGTTAGTAGAAAAAAAAAGTACCTTAAAGAATGAATATTTTGTTCTCTTAGAAAGTTTGTAAAGCTTTTCCCTTTTGGAAGAACACAACCAATATATCTAAAGTAAAGAAATAAAAAAATGTACGAAGTATAACTTATATTCCACTTATTCTTCAAAGGCAATACATCTGAAAAATTTTCCTTACTAAAACTGCAATAGAAGAATCTAAATTTAATAATATAGGAAATATACATTAGCTGATTTACTTTTGGGAATTTTTTTCTAAAGAAATATAAAGCTTTTCTTACTGCATAAAAAGGGCAATAAACAAATCTGAAAATTTATATTTAATCAAAGTTCTTACTTAAGTATTGTTATTTCTTCTGCTGTCTCAAATTGTTCGTGAAAAGCTTTAACTTCTAGTTCAAACCGATCTTCCTCTGCAATATTATGTTCCTCATCATAAGACCTAAACTTTATATGAATAATAACCGATACCATTGAAGGGTAAACATATAATTAAGTTCTCTGGTTGAGAACTGTTGTTTTATTAATGGGGCTCTAAAAGACATTTCACTTTGGATTTCGATTTATTTGGAATTCTAGTCTATAGTAATGCAAGATTGTGATTCTATATTTGTTATAGATTGAAACATTCAACGGTTCTCTTTGATAAACACATACTATTACATTACAAGATAACATTACTGTAAATATCATCTGAAAATTGATCTAGAAATAAAATAATCAAACTTTAAAATTATTCATTTACTCGTTTCCCAGCAATTACTGCGAATTAGAAGATAATACTTATTCCAATTTAAAGATTTCAACATAATCTTTAAACTTCTCCGCTTTGCTTACAAATTACATGTCTCTACATTTTCAATGCACATTTCCTTTTCTTATTGAAGTAATTTCAAAGATGAATCCATTTTATTTCTCTACTTAGTTGTAATATGTGTAATGGGAAAATATATTATTTTAGGGTTTTTTGGTAAGTTAATAAACACTTTTTGGTTCTTGGCTTTCATTGCAGCTTTATTTCGTGTGGATCAAAATCTAGGTATTAATCTTCTAGGTTTTGTGTCTAGCGCTATAAGGGTTATGTTCTTAATCTTAAAGTTCAAGCCGAATGTATAGCTATTATCTTCTGGTGCTGTCAAGAGTCTCTAGATATCCCCTTGTTCGTATTCGTTATTCCTTTTTATTATTCTGTTGGTTTTTTCGATTAATTCTTACTTTGGCCAATCCTGGCACTTATTTTATCCAATAATATGCTATATATCTAACCAATCATATTAATATATATAAATGAAATACAAACCTCATAACAATACATCCCCCTCTTCCCATAAATGCGTGACTCCACTTTGTCTGAGCACTAACTGTATTTCATAACTTCTTCCAAATCTACTCGGGTTGACCTGTTCCCCCAACTGGAGCCAACCTTTTCGCAACCCGCTCAAATGCGCAAAAACCTCCATGAGTACCGCGCCTTCTCCAAATGCGCGCCTAATCCATTCCAGTACTACCGGCGGCTTTATTCCTTCACGAATTCTATCAGCAAAGATCATTCTTCGTTCCTGGATAGCCGCCTTATCTATATCTCCTAGCGCCTCGCGTTCTTTGAAAAAGTACAATACTTCGTGGGATCGCTGGAATAGCCGTCCAAGCGATCCTCTTATTTTTCCCCGTGGAGTCATCTTTATCCATGTCCAGGTATGGAATACTTCATACCCCATGTTTTCCATAAATTGAAGGACGCGCCCTAAGTTCCTGGCGCGGTATTCATACCGCCACAAATCGCGGCCGTAGGTTTGCGATTCCAAAGTCCCTGAATTCCTCGTCGCTTGCTGACTTTGGTACTTCTCGGTGTCCGCTTCTCGACAGGTCAGCCAATAGCAAGTCTACCGTAGCTAAACCTTGCGCTTCGTGGCGCCACTCAAGGCTGTGGGGGTTTATATTATACCACATCTTTTCTGGTGGCAGTATGCAGCACCTCATTGCTATTCCATCTTTTTCGAAATCTATATCAAATATACGCCCTGTCCTTTGAATCATAGTGAACTGTACTTCTCCATCAAAAGACACCAGGTAGCGCCATTTTGCGCTCTGCTCAATTTCTTGCGCGTAATTTGTCAGAGACACAGGCGTCTGCGCATGTTCCGCGTGGCGTTCATACCTTACTCGGAACCCACCGACTCCCCATTCTGATACCTTCTCTTCTTCAAATGCCAACACCATAGTCCTTATTAACTCAGGGTATTGTTTAAATTTCTCACATATCCGCGCCGCCTTTCTTACGTAGTCCGCCGCCTTCTTTCTATGTCTCCGTAAATCCTCCGCGTATTCTGGCATAAATTCTTTTGCCACTTCCTCATTAGCGAGCGCCAATGCTTGCTCACAATCCGCAAAGCGCCTAGTACATCGAAAATCGGCGCGGCTAATCCGTTCGCTAGATTTCCGCGCCTTTTCGATGTCCCAATATTCTCCTCCTATTTCTTCAAGATCCAGCCGACCCAGTCGTTGCTGGATATAATACTGTGTCATCGCTTTGGTTTTGTGTGGCAAGTACAATTGATATTTATCGTACCTACCTACCCCAAACTTCAAGACCAACTTCCTTAATTCCTGCTTTTCCTCTTTTGTCCAACCCTTCGCCGACGCGACTTGTCTGCGCTCGGTAAATGGTTGCTCCTTGACTTTGTCTAAATGCCTCCGCCAGGCGCCAAGTCCAGGAACACGTCTTATTACTCTGTCCGTTGCGTGGTCCGTAGTAACCAGCGCCTGCTTGGCTCTTTTGCGCATTTTATTTTGACTTAGCCTACGCGTCTCTTTACCCAAGTGTTCAAGTAATGCATTTGCGAACATCCTCATACATAACTTGAACAGGTTCCCAAGTATTATCCTCAGAACGGAAATCTCTCCATCTTACCTCTATTACATATTCCGCTAAGTGTGGGTCATACTTGACATCCCCAAACTTTGCGACTTCAAGATGCTTAAAGTTTTCAACGTAAATTTTTCTGAGCGCCTCCGACGGGACAAAGCCGCTTGGTTCATAGAAGTATAGGCGGCTTCCATGAACTTCTGTTGCCTTGCCATCTAGCGCCTTAATTTTATATACATTCTTCGATATTGTTTCCACTATTTGCACCGGGCCCGACCACTCAAGCGCCAATTTATCGCGCTCCCTGAGGGTTCCCTTAGAGGACAGCAGACACCAGTCTCCTACGTTATATTGAAGAAGCGCTGGGTCTACTGCGGCCTTCTTCCTCCTATTGTTCAACACTTTCTAAAATTCTACATACTTCGCAACCTTCCCCTCGTAGTCGTCCAAGCGCTTCCTAAAAGCGGAACTTAATTTGTATAGCACATCGTCATCAATACCGACCAACATTCTGGCGCCGCCTCGGATTCTTTCCACTATTGGCGGAAGTCCCGCTGGTTCAATATACTGGCGCTCTGGATTCACATATAAGAACAGTTCGTACACCGTCGGCGCATTTTTTCGACCAGGTATCTTTCGTGAAGGCACCGGCAATTCGTTCATTGCGCCTTGTATCTTATTTAATATCTTTGGCCACTCATCTTCATTGAGCCTGTATTCACTGACCAGACTCTTTAGAAAATTCAGTACCTTCTTATTCACTACTTCCACTTCTCCGTTCGTCCAGCTCGCGTAAGATACTGCGAAGCTTTGCGAAAATCGAAGTTCCTTCCTTAGCGCCGTCATTAAAGAATTCGCGAAATGAGTTCCGCGATCTGTAACAAGCGTAAAGTCCTTTTCCAACTTATAATTCGCCGCAAATCTCTCAAGCGCTTCTATAACCGCCTGCGTATCCGGCGTTTTCGTATGCGTTAGCTGCGTAAATCTGCTGAAGACATCCGTCAATACTAGGATATGCCCCATTCGGTTTACGCATAAAAAGTCTGCTACCAGAGTTTCCCGCGGGCGCCTAGCTCTTGTAACTAGGCTATATGTTGTTTTTATTGCTCTAGGGAGTCTGCGACAATGTATACAGTTGTCCCTAAACGCTCGTATCAATTCCACCATCTTTTTCCATGGGGTGTCTCCCCTCAGTGTGCGCTCCATAGCGGCGGGAATTCTCCACTCAAATATAGCCGCTTCCGCTATGTTAGCTTCGAGAGAGCCATGCTTGTTCGCTAGATGCATGCGAACAAGTTGGCGCTCCAAAAGCGAAGCCGTTAAGATGATTTTTCCCGACAACTTCTTAATCCTAGAGGTTCTAGTAATCATCTCCTTTTTCTGCGCCTCGATAACTTCCGCTTCTGTTAGCGGCGCCCAATCACCTTCAAAATATGGGTTAAATACGGACACCCTATATTTATCCAGTGTCTTTAGCGACGCATAAATCTTCTTTTCCATCTGCTTCTTAGGCCTAAAGTGGTTGACCCTTACCGTTACATTTCTTATTTTTGCCGTCATGTTATCCTCTTCTTCCGTCGTTGAATAAGTATCCGTCTCGATGTAATGCGCCACTCTCGTGTCGCTAACATCCGATGGAACTTCACTCGGCCACGTCGCGAAATCTTCCGTCAACTTTTCCCATTCTTCTTTTGAGTATTCCTTCTGAATCTGGCGCTCTACTTCTCTCATCAGATCTGTCCTATCCCTTGGCGGCGCCGGCTTTCTGAGGATTCTTCTAATTATACGTTTCTGCTGCGCCAAAGATGGCTGCACGAAGTATCTTGCGCCTATATCCCTTTCTAGTCCTTGCACCCATTGCGCCTTTTTAGGCTGCAAGAGGTCAGGCGTCCATCCTTCGAAATCCCTCTTAATTCTGAAGTACAGGTCCTCTTCGCCTAGGAGTGAGCCGTCCCTTGCCGTGTATATTGACAGGGCGTCGACCACCGCCTCCTTGAGCCATTTCCTTATTTTGGCTTCAGTTTCCTCCTGGAGCATCTTGGAAATCTTCCTTAGACGCTTTTCTGCACGCGCCAGAACAGGTACTTCCGTTTCTGCGTTCTGCGCATGCATTTTCACTATGCGAACGGCCGCCACGCTACTTACTTCCGTTGGCGCCGCCCATCTCGTAAGCATGTCCGCGAATATATTACTATCTCCGTCAACGTGGTGAATGTCCACCAGCACATGTTGAAGAATTACCATCCAGCGTTGCAGGCGGTTAAGATGTCCATGGTTGATCTTCGACCCACCTTGTAATATCGCCTTCAGGTTGAGGTGATCTGTGTATACTTGCACCGCCGTTGGATGGAACGGCAACAAGTATGAGAGTTTATTAAATGTTCGGATTATAGGGTATAGTTCCTTATGACATATACCCCATACCAACTGACTTGCATCAAATTTTCCGCTAAAAAATATCATTAGATAAACTATCTTTTTTAGAAAATTCTTTCCGCGCTCTTCTTGGCGCGCTTGGAATAGGATGGCGCTGTGGTATTTATCTGACGCATCGGTCACCAAAATCAAGTCTATGTTCCGATAGTAATGTTGTAATCGCGCCTTTGCGGCATTCGCTAACCTCTGCTTGAAGCGCTTAAATGCCGCCTCTAACTCTTCATTCCACAGAATGCGTTTTTCTCTTTTAGAAGCTTTTTCTTCTTTCCCTTCATCTCAGGGTAGAACAACATAATTTTATCTCGAAGTTCCGCCATTTCGGGAACCGCCGATGTCAACCATTGTGCTAAGTGCAAGAGTTTCGCTAGCTCATATACATACTCAGGCTTTGGGACAAGTAAAATTTTTTCATAATATTTCTTCGAAAAATTCCATCCGCCATTCTGCAGAACCCTTCCGCAATACTCAATACTTGTTGCGAATAATATTGATTTTGTCGGGCTTATTCTGACCTTCCACTTCCGCAAATTGCGCAAAACATCCTCCAATATTTTGATGTAGCGCCTAAAATCCTTCGCATGTATTAACGTATCGTCAATCCATTGCACGATTCCGTTGCCCTCCTTATTGTAATTTCCTGCCGCGATATGATCCACCATGCGCTGGTGAAAGAATACCGGCGTCGAATGATATCCCATCGGCGCAAACTGCAGTTGAAATACACCATAGGTAGTCATAAGATTGAAGTACTTCTTAGCGCGGTCGGTAATCGCCAACTGATCGAATCCGCTCACTACGTCTAAACACCCGTAGAAACGCGCCGGCGCTGTGTTGCCTAGCTGCGTCTCTAGTATGGGAAGTATATTCGCATCTCTGTGCAGTACCTTATTTACCGCAACCAAGTCCAACATCATGCGCCAAGTATTATTCTTCTTAGGGACTGCAAAGACAACTGACCCATAAATCGCTTGTCGGATCTTCTTTGCCATGCCCTTCTCAACCATTCCGTTTAACTTTTCCTTCATAAACTCCGCCTTTCCAGGCCCAAGCGGCCGTGGCGCCGGCATTTTGAATTCTGCGCCTTCTATTGGCACCACATCCATAGGCGGTAAAAGGCTAATTCCTATTTGTGACGCGCTTGTCGCGAAAACATCTTCATACTTGAGGCATAAATTCATGAGCTGGTTGCGCTGGTCTTCGTTAGCGTCGCCAGCAGCTCCCACCATCTTTGTTATTGCTTCGCGTATTTCCGCCTTTTCCGCCTCCGGCCAGTAGAGCGCATTCCCTTCGGGAAGCATTAACTGCTCCAGATTATCTTCATCCACAACGTCCTTATTCTGCTTCAAGTGTATGGTTTCACCAAACGGAATCCCTTCCGCATTTCCATCGCGCAGGCGTCTACTAAAGTCGATTGACGCCGCCCTGATGGCCGTGATATCCTTAAGTACCTCCATTTTTCCTCCCCCTAGCTGCCTTATCATTGCCGCTAGGCGCAGTCTAGGTAATCTCAAACCCGTGAGAAACTGCACGTCGTTTGATTTCTGGCGCCGCAGTTTCCTTAGGTCCAGGTTCCTCGTAAAAACAAAGTATGAATTTATAACTAAGTCTCCGTCGGCGCCTTCGTCTAACACCCTCACCGTTTCAGCTAAAGTATATCCATATTTCGCGAAGTTAGAAATTGAAGTAAGTATTAATCTTAATTCCACTTCGACTACGACGATATCATATACTCTAAAAAGCTGTTCAAGTTCCCTCGACATCAGCGCATCTACAACCTTGGCGCTATCAGCAAAACAACTTGAACAAACCTTCAGGCACGCGGGACCGCTTTCCGCTCCGCTGCCGACTTCCTAGGCGTTCTGGTGCGGCATCAGTCCCGCCTCCTCTAGCGCGGGCGCACCTACAAGTATTTCCTTCCACTTCTCATCATCCACCAGGAATACTTTAACTCTGCGAAAATCGCGCTTCCAGATTCCGCCTACGCGCATCTCAAGATCGGCGTAACCTACTTCAGTCACGCGGAGATCCGTCGTGCCATCGGCTAAAGTAATCTTCTCCTTAACGTCCTTTATGGAGTCCATCATCCATGCATGCCTATACAACGAAGCTACGCTCTCATCCGCGCCACTGTCAAGGATCGCGTTTGGAATGCGATCGCCTGACGCAGTGTGATGGATGGTAACTCCATTTCTTGCTGTTCTTCTTACCGACACATTCAGGCGCCTCGTAAATCCGCGTTCCTTCTTTCTCTTGCGGTCGTCTCCCGGCGCCGGCAATGCTAAAAAGGACCTGCGACCTTCGTGTTCGGCCCCTTCATTCCTTCTAAATGATCTGTTCTCAAATGGGGAGCGTCTGTTGTATCCTCGCGCCCTGTTGTGTCCGCGGTTCGCCTGTCTTCCTCTATATGGGCTACGTGACCGCGATTTTCGCCTCGGGTACTTCCTACTTCTTTTAACCGATTCCTCCGAAGAAGTTGAATACCTTCTATTTTTCTTCTTTCTTTCTCCTTTTGACTTTGGCGCAGCTCTCCTTACATCTCAAGTCCTCGGTACATCATCCGCCACACTTGGCGGCGCAATCATGACTTCGCCTTCCATATTAAGCCTGGCGTCATAGATGGCTTGGATAAGCTTCTTACATTCCTGAAGCGAATCCGCCAACTTAGATCCTGGCGCCTCCAGCTTTGCCTTAATACGGTCATCTTTTAGCCTCAGCTGGAGTGGGAGGCGCTTGTTTAGCGTCCTCAAGATCTCGAACCTCTGGCTATTTTCCGTGAGCTGGTTCCATTTAATACACCCAGTCGCGCCGTTCATATAGTTATTAAGGCGCTCTAAGAATGCGCCTTCGCTGAGCCAGATAACCTTCTCTACGATTGTGCGGAGGGTGTCTTCTCCCTCGTAAGCTTCATGCTCCCTCATATACTTCTTGAGGTAGGCTACCAGGTTATCCTTTGTTACCCCGCCGCGCGAAAGGCTTTGCTTCAATTCCGGGTCTACGTGAATCCAGAGGTTTGGCTCTCTCTCATTCTCGTAGACCTCCAGGTATGCCTCGCGCATATCCAGCATCGCCCTGATGTCCTTGACCTTTAGTGAAGTGAGGGTCTTAAACTTTCCGCCCGTATTTTTCCATTGGCGGTCGCGCCTGGCGCTCTCATCACGGCGCGCTTTAAGTTCCTCGAACCTGTGTGACTCTTCCGAGCCGCGCGCGTTCCTTTCTAAACTTCGGACGCTTGCTTCCGTCAACTTTTCCAATAGCGTTGCCATACTATTAAGTTTTGTTTTTAAAGTATGGACGCTACCTTGCGTCGGCGCCGCAACAGACCCTTCTTCAGTGAACTCAGCGATCGTTCCTTGCTGCGTCAACTGCGACCCAGGGTTGGAACAGCGGCGCTGCGCCTTTTCGATGGCGCTGTCTCTATCGAAGACTTCCTGCTGTAGGCCTTGGTTCTTCAATTTCTCTGCCTGATACAGGCCCTTTAAATTCTTTATTTCATCTAGGAGCCTCTTCATTTCCTCACTGTGTTGCTTCCTAGCCTCCTGAACTGCTATTTTCATTAACTTAGTGTTTTTGTCGCGCAGTACGTTTTCTGCTGCATGCGCCTGCGCCCGCAATCTCTCATTCTTATCGGTTAGACTGTCGATTCGGGACTGAAGGGTCTTTTCCTTATCGGTGAGCATATGTTCTGATCTCCTAACCTTCCGCTTTGGCGCTATCAGCGATTTTTCTATATGAGGGTCGGCTTTAACTAACCACCGGAAAAGCTTCACGCGCCTCGGCCTAGTCGGGTCATCCCTTATGGCGACGTTAGGTCTTGGCATGTTTCCGTTGATCACCGCCAGCCCTCTATCCGCCATGTACTGGATATTGGGCGCAATAACAACACCGCTTGAATGAAAATACCATGTTGGCATATTTGTCGCAAGTAGCCTAATAGGCGCCTTTTTCCTCATACTGACTACCTGACCGAACGAAACTTCCTTACTCTCGCGGAAGTTTGGGACGGCCGCCAACATGTGCGCGGCTCTTTCCGTCAGCGGAACATCATCAGCTTCCGCTTCCGCCAGCGCTATCATCAGTATGAGGGGAAAGTTCGAGGACTTGTGAATACCCTTTTTCTCAATTAAGTTAACCGCCCTCTTCCCGTCCATCTTCTTTTGCGCCTCGCGCAAATCGTCTTCGCATACAACATATTTCTTTGGCGTGAAGTATCGCGGAACCTTCGTATAGAATTCACAGTCCCTTTTCGCCACATTTTTCTTGCGCTTCTTCTTTTGCGCCTTTTTGCCGCCACTCACCGGCGCGTCGCCCGTTAGATCTATTTCGCCCCCCCCTTTGCTCGAAGGTGTCCTTTCCTTAGGGGACGCAGCGGATGGCGCCGTTTTCTTCGCGGGCGCCTTTCCTTTTGGCGTGGAAGGGGGAAAGGTGAATTCTTGCGCCGCTTCCGTTATTTCCGACCTTTTTGGGGAAGGCGCGAACTTTTTCAGTAGCGGTCCCTTTTTCGCCGCTCCACTATGAGGCGCAGATTCGCTAATCGGAGTAGATACGAGGTTTACCCCTATAGGTCTGATGGACTCAACCCAAGTCGTAGCTCCGCCGCCGCTCACCGAAGGCGCGCTCGCTACTTCTTCATCTTCACGCGCAACTACGCTCGCCAGACCGGCCGAGCTCTTGTCATCATCTGCGCCACTGTCTTCGGCGCCACTTCCTTCATGTAGTAACGGCTCTTCGGTGGATATGTGCGGCTCTCCGGCGCCTCCTCGTCGATCAGGGCTACCCGTACCCGTCACTACCAAGTTGAGGTGGAGCGCCTCATCAGCCGCGCGTTTCTCTCCCGCCGGAGTTACTACGTCTTCCTCTTCATCGCTGGCGGGAGCTTCTTCCGCCTCGGCGCTAGCGGCATCCTCAGCGCCTAATTCTTCCGCCTGAGCGGGCGCTTCCTCATCCGCCGCGCCTTGCGCCTCTTCGTCTCGATCGGCGCTCCCGTCTCGATCGGCTATTTCCCGATCGCTCTCGTCTTGACCGATCTCCTCTTGAACATTCTCGTCTTGATTGATCTCGTCTCGATTGGTCTTGTCTTGACCTTCTTCCTCCGAGGAAGAGGAACCAAAATATTCTGCCTCTTCCCTCTTTTTCAGGCTCTCTTCTTCCTCTCTTTTTCTCCTATCTTCTTCTTTCTTTCTTTTCATCTCGTCTCTCCTCTGGATCTTTTTTTCTCTTGATATCGGCATCCCTCCTACGACTTTACCTTTGAATATTCAATGGATCAAAATCTAGGTATTAATCTTCTAGGTTTTGTGTCTAGCGCTATAAGGGTTATGTTCTTAATCTTAAAGTTCAAGCCGAATGTATAGCTATTATCTTCTGGTGCTGTCAAGAGTCTCTAGATATCCCCTTGTTCGTATTCGTTATTCCTTTTTATTATTCTGTTGGTTTTTTCGATTAATTCTTACTTTGGCCAATCCTGGCACTTATTTTATCCAATAATATGCCATATATCTAACCAATCATATTAATATATATAAATGAAATACAAACCTCATAACAATACACGTGAGCTTTGGAGTATGAAATGTTACACTTTAAAAAAATAATCAAAAGCTATAACAGTGAAACTGCTATCAATACTATCTATGTTCAATTTATTCTAATTGCATATTGCGAAAGTAAAAGGAAACGCGACGAGAAATCCTCGATAAACATCAGGGTTTAACGTTTACCAACATATTTATATAGTTTTATATTCTATTCTTGGCATATTGTGTTGATATCAGCTGTATGTAAACAAAATTTAAAAGTTTAGTATTTTTTTAAACTTATTTCATGTAACTTATTGTAAATGAAAGAATAATTATCTTTCTCCAAGCTTCGATAAATTCTATGGTAGGATGTATATTATTATAGATGAGCAAATAAATATGACATGGATTGCTCAAGATGATGATCTGTTTCTGTGTTAACCAAAACGTGGTTAATGATAAGTAATGGAATTTGTTGTTGGATTTTTCTATATTTCAAGTACCTCAATTTCAGGAACGGTTTTCTTTGATCCAGATATATGAAAGCAAGATAATGTCATAGTGTAATTTGTCGGTATTAATGGTGACGTGCTATGATGTATTATTTTAGTATACAAAATTCCCAGCCAATTAAGCTTCAGTGAGAATTCAAGAAGTGGTTTGGGAATGTTGCTCTAAGTTTTCCGGTGATTGAGTGAATATTGTACTCATGGGGTAGCAAATTCTTCTTGTATATTCTCTGATGCGGTAGTGTTACTTTCTAAAACCGACATATCTTTTTTTTGTATTTGAACTTTCTTCTTTGGGTATACCTATATTACAATATTTTCTTGAAGTAATTTATATTTGTGCATATAAGAAACAAACATATTTTATATCAGCAATAAATCAAACTAGTTTTCTGAAAGTGAGTAGTTGAACAAGAAATCAAGTAAATTATAAGAAGTTTTATAAAATTAAGATAAAACTAGAGCTTCAAAAAGTTTGAGTTGTTTAGGTAGCTTTAAATTCTAAATTCACTTTCTCTGTGTTTGAACCTAGAAGAAACCGTATGTGGACTACAAATGGAGCATCTTTTAATAAAGTACCTCTTTTCAGTATCCATTCTTATTAAACTTTAACAACTTCTTTCCTACACATTAAGTTTGAATATATTTTATTTCTTATTCTTTTTGGAAGATGGGTTTTTGTTTTTGCTAATCTATGATTTAACACACATATGGAGAACAAAGTTCGAAGTTTGAACTTGTATTAATAAAAAGTTTACAGTTATCATACTGAATATCATTCTAAGAAATTTCATTCATTATTATAAAAAAATAGAATTATAGTTTTTTGTTTTAATTCTTAACTTTTTTATATTGGTTGTATAATTATAAATCTGCGAATTCTGATTTCAACTGATGTATTAAGAAAACCTGTGTTTCAAGATGGTAAAACATTTTGCAAAGTAAGAGTTTAAACTTACCTAAATGAAAGAAAAAGATAATATTTAAACTAATAAGAAAAAATAAAAAAATTTATGGAATTTATGTAGAAGAACTTTTCTTAAAGACATGAGTGGGTTTAATGAAACTTAAGAGGGTAATAAAATAAAAGTTATAGGTTATTCAATGCTGTGTGATGAAAAAAAACAATAAATATATAATAAAATTCCTTCTCTAATTGAATATACCAATGAAACCTGAAGAACTTTTTAAAGTAATTTTACAATATGAGCTTAATGACACCCTACAGCTGAAAAGCTTATTTTAAATGAAAACTGGTTTTTTATTTTCTTATATAGACTCAGAATTTCTTTTAAAACGCACTGCAATAGTTCAACCAAATGTAGGATTATCAAATTGTTCACATAATATAAACTAAAATGTAGTTGATCTCCTCGAGTCTTAAGAAATAAGATACCTTCCACTAAAAGTAGGTTTAAGTCTTACCTTCCTTAATTCCTCTTAAGATGGCTTTTTATTGTACTGCAGGATTTGATAACATTTCTCTTTTTCTAAATATTCACAGTCAGAGACTTTTACTCAGCTTATGAAAAAAATAAAAATCAATTATTAAGTAATAATGACAAGTTTTTATGAAAAAAATTGGTATTCAACACAATTCTTTGCTATCTATCCCCTTATAAATAAATAAAGAAGCTATTTAATTAAAATATGTATCTCCACAAACATCGCAAAGTGGAGAAAATCTTCCTATCAACCAATAAATAGGTATTGTATATATTATTGCAGCTTTAAACTCCAAATCGTGCAATAAAAGCTAATCTCAGTCCCTTATCTACCTATCATACCTATTCAGTACAAATCTATAAATACTTTTTAAAAACTATTCTTGCTCTATGCAGCAACAACTTCTTGTTCGCTAACATCAGTCCAAGAACTCCTAACCAGGCATAATTTGCTGCAAAAATAGCAGTTTTCTTTGCTATTTCCTGAAACTTTGTAGGCTTCATAAAATCAATAGATGTTTGTAACGCATTATTTGCACTATGAATAAAACATACCAACAAAATATACATTAACAACCGTTCTTCAACAGTACACGCTGCTATAAAACTACTTCTTACATCTCTGGCTAAACCTAATGAAGGAGTAGGATTAATCAACCCAATCACCCACATGGCTCTTGCTCTAGAAATAAACATATCGATTAAATATACCCTGGTTGAGAAACTGATGGCATAGGACCTAAATCCTGTGCTATTCTACTTAAAACACTCATAAATCCAGTTGATGCAACTCCAATACCACCACTAGAAGCTAAACCTTTCCATTCATCAACCATTGGTTCTAAATCTTCGCAAAGAGTAGCATAATCAGATATTTCAACGTCAGAAACTTCAACGAACCTGTTTTCTTCTTCATTAAATATATAATCCCGATTTGGATCTACAAAAGAAACAGAGCATATCAAATATTCTTGTTGAAGAAAATAATCATTAATTCTGAATATTTGAACACCAACAACTTCTAAATAATATCTTCCTCCTGGAAGAGGTTCACACTCTACAATCTCTACTTTTGTTCCATACAACGGCTGACGTTGAAGAAATCCACCAGCAGGACATAACCCAAATTTACGAGATCCTTGAAGTGCTCGTTGAACTACCATTCTATATCTTGGTTCATAGATATGAAGATCAAGTACTTGCCCAGGGAGTATAGGACAAATTACCATAATTGGAAGTTGATCAGCATCCTCAATAGATCCACGAGTATCATAAATTGGAGCAATTTCATTTCTTCGAACTTCATATTCTTTTGGAAATACATCTTGTAAAAGTTTATCAAAATCTGTTGAAACTCGAAGTCCTGCAGGATCGCTAAATAAGACAGATCTGCACACGGGACATTTTGGCTTATGTCGAAGAGAAGCAGTTAGACAAGGTTTACAGAAACTATGACCACATGATGTTGTTGTAGGTTTGCATAACATTTTTAAACATAAAGAGCATAAACAATTTTCAGGAGATATCATTTTTTTTCTTCTTTTGGATTTAGTTAAACGGATAAGTTAGCAACTTAAAAAATGGAATTCTTCTTTATGGATGTTCGATTTGGTCATTCATTTACATATTCGACGGACAAATTTTTAGAACATATTATTCAGATCGGATTGAAGAAGAAAACAAAAATTGTTTATTTTGGGATTCTTATAGAAATCATATAAAGTTTAAACATACTTTTTAATAAATGATATAATAATTTCTAATTATAGAAAAGAATAAAACTTTTTCAAAATCATGCTCTAGAATGTTTTGTATGCCTTGGTAAATGCTATTCAACCTCCAAGAGATCTCTGATCTAAATAAATAAGTTATGATTTCAAGTTAAAGAGTTGAATATATATAGCTGGAATTTACGTTAAGTGGAAATTACGTCTCCATGAAATTTTCATTACCTAGATGAATATTGAGCTTGACATAACAAGTGAGTGCGAATAGAAATAAGTGTAAATTTAGAAGGCTTAACATCTTTTAACCCTGGAAACTTCCAATACGGGTTTGAGAGTTACCGGTTCTGTTGGTGAGGCCATACATCTTGTAACACTCATTTCATAATTTCCAACAGTGAGGATAAGGAATAAGAGCTATTCGCAAAAGGATAAAAGCAGGGGCTTAAAAACCATATCACTTTATATTGAATGTTTCATCAAAAGCAGTAAATTAAGTCTACTGTTTGTATTCCACTAGAAAATTTTATTAAGTGTTGTTTCTTAAAGATACTTTAGGTGTTTTCAATGGTTTATTCTGTTAAAATAAAAAAGAAGTTGAGAGGCTTCAATCAGGATTTAGGTCTATGAATTGCAATAAAAAATATCTGTATTTGTTTGCAACTTTATGAGAGGGTAGAAATGGCAATATTGGTCAAGAAGCCTCATCCTACAAACAATATACAAATTAAGTACATATCAAACTTGAATAAAATGATTTTTTTTCACGGGCTATCTACCCAATGGACGTTATTTCTTACATCATTGAATGTCGCTTCGGGAATCACTGTCCGCAAGTTTGGAGGTTTGTTAATACAGTACTTTGTTCCTCTAAGGTAAGCTTTCAAAGCTTAGTAACATATTCTTTAACCTGAGATAATTCCGTATTAATTGGTGGATTGAATTTTGTCAACGTATTTACTTTGAAAGATTTTAATTTTCTTCAAGAGCATTTTTTTAGTAGCTTCTACTATTATGGTCCTAAGAGGTATCACTTTGTAACTATGACTGATTATTCACATGCTTTGAAATTTGGATCCAAGTTATTAGTTATTCCGAGGCACATGATCATTTCTTCTTGGTCATTAATTAGTTATCGTGTGTTATCAATAGTTATACGTGCAAATAGTTCCTTTTTTTCTTGATTAGTGTTAGCGTCTAACACTCAATAGTAGTCTAGTATTATAGGCACTTGTGTCAGATTCCACTACAAAGTTTGAGGACAAAAACCAACTTTAGGGCTCAGTATCTGAGGGAACTGTTCCTGGGGTTACCAAACTAGGCAAAATAACGTCTATTTTTTCATATTTTACATGATACATCATTATTAATAAAGAAACAACAGTACTAAATTTCTTCCATTTACATAATATTCTCTTAGGTTGCAATGGCATCGTTTTGTAGATATGAGTAACGCAACTAGTTTTATGCCATATGTTCAACTTTTTAACTACCAACACAGTAAAAACTAAAGAAAAATCCTGATGCAGGGAAATTTTATTTAAACAGGAATTAATTTAATATATTTCAAAGTATATAGACAACCTTAAAGGTTGTAAACAGGTTGAAAACTTGCTACGAGCAGAAATACATATAACTTTGGAAAAGAAAAGAGAGAAAATATATAAATCGAGTAAATTTGACGTAACTATGAATATCTGTTCTTGAATCGACCTGTATCAAACTCCGTTTATTTAAGTGCTCGAGATGGACTGCCGAACAGTCAGATACTCAAAAATGAGGCAGATACTAACAAAAAACGTAGTCTTATGAACTCAGTTAAATCAGACTTTTCTTAGAGGTGATTACATCAACATAGGGTCTATGCTCGTAATTGGCTTTCATGCTGAGCCAAGAAGAAGCTCCTCTTACTTAGAAAAAACCTTTGTATACTTAAGTTGCTATTACTAAGTCGTTATACTCGTATGAGTCTTTATTCTTATATGCTTTATCGCTTATTGTTAGCTTTTCTCTATTTGTTATTATTTTGATTAAAGTTTTGTTGCCAGATTTCTTCTGCCCTGGTTTCTCAACATATTTCCCTTGTAATTTTAATCTATTAACTAATAGTAACTTGATAACTAATTACATATACACGAGTGGGAAGTTCGTCAACTCTTCAAGAAGAAACACTATATGGTCCACCATGGTTAGATTTATTTCATTCATTAAGCACAAAAGAATGGAATAACACTGGAAATTCTGAGACCTTACAAATAACTGTTCAACAGAAAAGGGTCACTTTTTAAGTAAGTTTTATTTTGGTCATCTCCATTACTTCTTAGAATTCCTAGAATTTTCAATACAGGATCAACAAGGGGTTTATACACTTCAACATTTTGAATCAATATCAGGAGTTATAAATTAAAAATTTCCATTAAGTTTATCGATAAATATGCTCGAAATCCAGAATACATATTTATCAAAATCTGACGTAGAAAAAAATGAATAAGACAAAACTTGCAGAATACACTCAAAAACATATGTGAAAAACTTACCAGATATTTTTACAATTGAAACAACAAATGTCTTTCTAAAAGAAACTCAATTATCTCAAAATACTCTTCTTTTTCAAACAAAACTAGTTCATACTCTTACAACAGATACTGTCTTTCCAGATTTATTTCCAAAAAAGAAACAAGCTGAAGATCATGCATGTAAATTAATGTTGGAAAAATTAACACATATAAACACAAATAATGTTTCTTTTTTTAATGATACAAATTTAAAATATTACACACACTTAGCATCGACAATTTATTCAACACTCTTAAGTCTATTGTTTAATCAAATAGTTCCAGAAAATAAAAAAACAACCGAAAGGTTACATATATTTTTAACTGCACAAAAATAGCAAAAGCAAATAAAAAAATTAACATTAAATCTTGGTTTAGGAGATCCAAGTTCACCAGGTATAAAACATACAAACTTAATCTTCTTTAACTTTATTTGGTCAACTTATGTAAATTCAGAAAGTGATATTTATAAAACTAATGATTATTTTAAATAGAATTTTTATTCCAATGTTAAATGAATTATCAAAAGAATTAAATATTCCAATAATAATAAAAAAGAAAAGTGTTGAATAATTATAATTTACTTATTACGTTTTCTATAATTACACAACTTGAACCTCCTCCTCCATTGAAAATAACTGCACAATCTAATCTTCCACCTTCTTGTTTTAAAACACTAATTAAACTTCCTACTATTCTAACTCCACTCATTCCAAGTGGATGTCCTAAAGCACAAGCTCCTCCATAAATATTTACTTTTTCTTTTTTTATACCTAATTTTTACAAAGTAAAATAGGAAATAAAGCAAAAGCTTCATTTACGTCCCAATAATCAATATCTTTAATAGTTAATCCATTTTGTTTCAAAGCTTTTTCAATTGCAAGAATAGGTGATGTTGTAAATCTTTCAGGAATTTGAGCAGATTGAGTATAAATAATAATATTAGCTAAAGGTGTAAGTTTTTTTGTTAACAGAAGTTACTACTTGTAACTAGCATAGAAATTGTTTCATTTGTCATAGTTGAACTATTTCCTGCTGTTACACTTTGAGAAAAATTTTGATCTTCTTTTTTTTAAATTAAATTTTCTTTTTCTATTGGTATTTTAAAAGCAAATGGTAATGAAGATATTTTTTCTTTGTCATATTTTCTCCTCTTAAAAGGGATTCTTCGTCAATTTGTAAACCAATTCCAGGAATACTAACTATTTCATTAGAAAATTTTCCTTCTTTATGAGCTTTAAATGCTCTTTCATAACTATTAAGTGCCCATTCATCTTGTTCTTCTCTTATTATTTTATTCTCTACTGCTGCAAGTATTCCGAATTGACCCATTTGTTCTCTTGTAAAAGAACCTTCAAGTCCATCTTTTGCTAATCCATCAATAATTTCAACACTAGTTTTATCTAAATTATCAATTTGATTAATTTTCATATCTCCATATTTTTTATTTCCTTTTGAAAATCTAGTATTTGTTTAATATCTTGGAACTGGTGACATAGATTCAAAACCACCTGTTAGTATTAAATATGATAAACCAAGTTGAATTTGCATAGAAGATATTTCAAGAGCTTTAAGAAAAAAAGAACAAACTTTATTTATTGTTGTACATGGAACAGATGGAGGAATTCCAGCTCCTAAAGAAACTTGTTTAGTAGGGGCTTGACCTAAATTACTTGAAAGCACGTTTCCTAAATCAACATCATCCACATCTTTTGGAAAAACATTTGTAAAAGAAGAAAAAAGAGTTTTTGTTGAATGAATTCCAAATTGAATACCTAATAAATGAGAATAAATTGATCCAAATGATGCCATTGGAGTTCTTTTAAGTGCAAGAGTTTTTACTTTGTTCATATTTTTATTTTGATTATTTCGGTTTGTGTTGTTTTTTTTGCTCCTGAGTCAAATACTCCTAGATTTTATTGGCCCAATTTTTAATAGTTTATTTTTTTTGAAAAAGCAAACCAACAAAATGAAGTTTAAAAATTACAAATCATGACAGTTGCATGATAAAACATCAAACAGGACAAAGTTATTACCCTGAAAACACAAAAATTTACAAGATTTTGTAAGATTTTACAAGATTAAACAAGAATTTACAAGATTTAGTGCTGCTCAGAGGGTTGAAAATGGAGGATTTATCCAAGGTAAAAGTCAAGGTTCAGGATTATTTGAAAAATAAATGCTAAGGTTCAAGGATGAACGTTTCAAAAAAAAAAAGAAAACCAGTTTGGACAAAAAAAAACTTGTACCTAGATTTGATTACGAATCCACTTAAGTTTTAAATTCTAATTCTAACGCAAATCTACATCTTCTCAATTTCACTATTCAAAATTATTTGTCTCAAGCTTTTAATTATGTCAGTTCACAAATATATTTGTAAACGTTCCGATATTTTTTCATGTTTCTGTATTCAACCTATGGAAGACGATTTAGATCCATCTTCATTTTCATCGAGGGCCGAGTCATGGGGCCATTTCTAAAGACACGGGGAGCATGAAAGGCTCTCAGCTACGCTAGGGTCAGAAAAGTTCACATTTTATTGTTCCTTAGCTATTAATATTTATTTGGTATTTTCTAGTACACTTCACTTTGTCCCCAGCCCCCTCTCGTTTTTGTCTAAGTATGGTGAAATAATTTTTTGAGAAATCGTTCTGACCAATGAGATCGCGAGGAGAATTTGACTCCGGAGTCAAAAAACCGGCTCCCGATTATTTCTCATTTTAATGTAAGAATGCGATAAATATTATGATCGGAAAAAGACATACTCGATACGAAAACTTTGTATATCGAGATCGGGTTTGTTCGTATCGTTATTTTGAAAAGATATAATGTAAATAAATTTTTTATTTGATTTATTAATAATTTATTTATAAAAGATTTAAAAAATATTTTTATTATTAATTTAATTTAATAATTAAAAAAAAATAATCAGAATAATTTGATAATAATCAAAATAATTATCAAATAATTATTAATAAATTTTATCAAATCCGAAATCAAAATTTGAATAAAAATATTTTTCAAACGGGATTCTCATTAATTCCCGATAAAAAATACATTTCTCGAATTTTCAACAAAAAAAACTAAATTAAAAAAACAAACGTAAAAAAATGTCATTTAAAACCCCATCAATTAAACAACAGTTTGAGAACAGAAATCAAAGCAATCAATTCATCCTTCAATGGTTTATTTATTTCCCCTTCTAATTCATAGGTCATATGATGAGAACTACAACCCAACTGAAAGGGAAAGGTTTAGAAAAGAAGCAGAAGAGTTTGTTCAAGAAGTGAATGTGCACGAAGAGATTACGACATTGACGTATTCATATATCTTGTTTTTTTCTATAGATTTAATTTCTGTCCTTTAGGTTTTCTTGGAAAAAACCTTTCTATTTGGTTTGAAAAGTTTCCAAAGATTAAAACGCTTCAGTATTTTCTTGTTTTGTTTTTATTTTAGGTTTTTATATTGTCATTTAAACACCCTGAATTTTATTGGAATGGAAAGTATAAAACAAAAGCTTAATATTCAGTCACTCGAGTATATTTTTTGTTGTTTTTATGTTTTAGTTTTACTTATTGCAATATTCCAAAAGATAATTCTCTTTCTCAGTTTTTAAAAGGACAAAAAATAAAGTCAATAAAGTAAATTTTTTATTTATATTAATAATAGTTTCGATAAAAATAACATCAAAGAAAAAACACTTGTTAAAGTATTGAAGGAAGTTTCAAGAATGACTACTTTGATAAGTGTTTTGTATTCTCTTCTCTTTTCTTTATTTCTAGTATTCAAGAAGATAACTTGAGGATTGATAACCCAGAAATTACCGCTTTAGCAAGACATTGTTTGACAAATTTGCCTTCTTTATTGAAGTTTATGTTTATTTTTGTTTTGTTTTGACTTTTAGCTTGCGAGTTGGTGAAATAAATATTGAAGAAAACAAAAATGAAGTTCAAGATCCACTTAATAAGCATTCTTCTCTTTTATTATTTGAACTTGGAAAGAATAACTTCAATACAAAAAATTTAGAAGAAAGACTTAAACATTATGTTTCAACAGTGCTAAAGGATAAATACGATAGACTAACTCTTTTAAATGAATGTCAAGTTCTTTTTATGGGTGATGGAAGAGTTGGAAAAACTTCTACCATAAGAAGTTTATTTGACAAAAGTTTTTTACTCGATAATAATTCAACTTTAGTTTTGAATGATATTGATATATTTTCAATAAATCCAAATAATTATATCTGGAATTCAATATCAAAATATGAACTAAGTGTTCAACGAGTAAAAAATAGTCTTCCTGGTGTTGTCTATGCTAATTTTGATCCAAACCAAGTAATTGAAACAAAATATAAACTTGATTTTGAAAAAGAACTTCTTTCAAGAACAGTTTCTGATGAAAAGTTTATTGAAGATATGAAAACAAGTAGTTATGGTTTTGCTACAGATGATATTTATTTTCGTGTTTATGATTTTGGTGGACAAGAAATATTTTCTTCTGTTCATCATATTTTTATGAACACAAATTCTCTTTATTTTCTAGTTTTTAATATGACAAAAATATCTCCAAATGAATTATTTAGATTAAAATTTTGGTGTGAAAGTATTTTAAAAAATACAGAAAAAGCACCAGTTATTTTTATTGGTACTTATTTAAAAAGATATAAAAGAAAGAATATTAAAGATACAAATCTAGAAATAATACAAAATAAGCTTCAAGACTTTGTCAAAAATCTTTCTTCTGAGTTAAATATATTGAAAAATGATATGAATGTTTTCTTTCCTATTGAGAATTCAAAATTAGAATCTCAAGAGAAAAAAGATATAAAAGATAAAATAAAACGTCTTGTTTCTGGAGCAGCTGGAATAAATAAAGAAAACTTTCTTAACTTTGAAATAGGAACTGCTTGGCTTCTTTTCCTGGATAATTGTCGAGAACAAACAAATATTATGACTTTGAAAGAATTTGAAGATAAATCTTATTCTTGTGGTTTTGAAGATTGGGAAGTTGAACAAATGCTTGAAATATATTCAAAAGTTGGTTTAATTTGTTATTTTCCTTATTTAGCTTTGGAGGCAGATGAAAACTTTATATTTTTTGCACCTTCTTATCTTGCTCAAGCTTTAGGTAAGTTTATCAGAGATCCAAATTTTCATGAACTTGCTTTTAGAATTCCAAGTAATAAATTTTCTTTATATAGAATTTATGTTGATAAAGGAAAACTAAATAAAGAACTTTTTAATATTTTATTAAAAGAATATTCTGATAAAGAAAAGAAATATATTTTAAATTTGGCTTTGAAAAGTTTGGTTTTGATACCTGTAGAAAAAGAAAATGATGTTTTTATTCTTCCTGAATTACTTCCTGAACTAAAGAGAGCAAAAATAAAACCTTCTTTTAAGAGTGATATTAAAATTGTTTTCAAAAGTCTTCTTCGTTTGACTGTTTTTGTAAAAGTTGTCTTTTTATTTCTAAAAGATGAAGATATTCATGAATCATTTTTATTCAAAGGATTTGCAAGAATTATTTTCAATAATAAAAGAATTGTTGATATTTTTTTAAACACTGAAACTGAAATTTCTTTTACTCTTGTTCAAGGAAATAATTTAGAATGGTTAAAACAAAATGTTGAGCTGATTTATGAAGAACTACGAAGACTTTGAGAATGATGTTGTTTCAGAGTGAAGTTAATACCAAAATATATAACCTTGCTTTCTTCCTAAATTAAATTGCATAGAAGGTAAGTTAATTTTACTTAATAGTTTAAGTTTTTTAGACAATATGTTTTCTCTTTACTTGATAAAAGATGCTAAAATAACAACAGAGTAAACATAAACCAGAAAATACTGTGAATAAAATAGTTTCACTGTATCAATCATTAATACATAAAATAAAAAAGAAAGAAAGAATATCATTATTCAAAAGTTAAAAAACTGCTTAGATAAAAGCCTGTTCTTCAGATAGAAACTAATCTCAAAATAGTTAAACTTCTTCAAACTCAAGAATATTCACTAGTACAAGATATGGTTCATACTAAGAATAGGCTTCATTAAGGAAGAAGGAGTCTGGGAGAGCATCCTTCATAATAGCGATAAGCAATAAATGTTCTCTGGAAATAACTGAAGACCACAAAAAAGGAAATAACACGACAGTGTGAGTCCTCTCTTATATGTTTGATGTAGAAAACTAGTTTATGTAATATAGCCGTTGAAATATAGATAATCTTGTTATAACCGTTAACGCAATACATTTGTACAAAAGAGAAACAGTTCTACTCTACTGGAAGAACGATCAACAGCAAGAACTATTTTGTATAAAAACATTTCTAAGAAGGTTATTGAAGCCATCTGGGACTTAGTAGATCAATACATCTACTGCAGGGGAGATTAATACACTGTATTCTGTGGATAACGAGTCAGAGAGAGAAAGATAGAATTAGAAGATACTTTTACAGCGTTCCAGGATCTAACCAATCTGAAAGAAATAGTTTTAATGTAAATCAGCTAAGATCCATAAAATTGTGTTGTTAAGTAAATGAATCGGGTAGAATTACACTAATCCACATAATAATAATACGTCCACTGGTATTGTTGTAATTGAGCAAGTTTATGTCTTTGGTCAAGGTTTAATTTATACGCATGTTGCGAATAATGTGGCAGAATAGTAGATATAAATAAACTGAGTTGATGTAAAATCGTCTTATTTCTTGACTTACCAAAACCTGACAAATATCCAGTAATGAAACTGGCAGTTTAAAAGGATTAAATACTTTAAATATCTCTTTGTTAATATTCATTTACTTGATTAGTTGAAAGTATGGTAATGTCTTAAGGTTAAATATTTGTTTGAGTAATAACTAGGGGTGCCGTTTGATATTATTATGATATATTAACAGGTTTTGAGGATTTTGATTTTATTTTGAGTAAGTTTGAGTTGTTGACCATTTAGCCCACTTTTTTTTAGTTCTTCGATATTAGAATTTTGAGTATTTTTCAGGTTTTTCACTTTCAACAATACTATGTTACTACCATAACAGTCTTCCCTGATCATTAGAATCGATCATATGACCAATGCTTCCTCTGTCGCATCCTCCGTAACTGCGCTAGGAGGAGATTATCCGGAAAGCAAGTACCCAAGGACAATTCTCTTAAAATTTTGATAGAAGCAAAGGAAGAAAACTTTTTTTGGAAACGGCTTTGAAGACGAAATAAGTTAGTATTTAGTAAATAAACGGAATTTAGAGGGATTCTTTACCCACAGAGTTTTCTTCTCCGATATTTAGCTTTAACGGATTGGGTTTTAGCTTTGAGTAGTTTAGCTAGTTTGAGTTGAGTGTTTTTGTATTGATATAAATATTGATGTTCTGGTAAAAGTAACAATTTTATTGGATTTCATGGTGAAAAAACAAAGTACCTGTACTCTATCAAGAAATTGAGCTTAAACTTGTAGCTAGTTCTTCATCAAATTAGCTGTAGAGGTCAAAAAAAAATGTACAAACTAACCTTTAAAACTAAAACTTGGTCCAATAGTGCTTCTTCCTGCTCCAGTTCAATCTTGCACATTTATTTCTTAGATAGTTAATCCATAAGGGGGAATAGAATGCGGCCACAGGAATGAAGATTCCGGCTAAATAAATAAAATTCTCATCTATTGGTTTTGTCCAGTTTCTTTCTTTCTTTTCTCCAAGACGTGAATTTTGTGACTCAAAAGATTTAAAACTTGAAAACTCAAATAATTTTTGGTAAATAAGTCCTTGATCATATGGCTCAAATATCATTTAAGGAAACTCAAAACGCCAAAAAAAAAATATCAACACTCAAAAATTTTGATAATATTATTTTAGTTTTGATAGGTTTTCCTCAAACGGCACCCTTACTTGCTATATAAACTAAACTAAACAAAACCAGTTATACGTGAAGAAAATATAAATGTAGAAAAGAATAGGACAGATCACCTAGAGTTTGTTATGATCTCAGTATTCTACGATAAATAAGCTTTTCTATAGATATGGTTTACAAAAAAACTTTTTTAAATTATTTTCAAGAATAAAGGAACTAAACTTATAGACAGATTAGTAGGATTGATGACTAAAGATAAGATACAGATTAGCAGTATATTAGTATCTTTTGTACAATAGCATTGTAGAAGAACTTTTTAATGGAAACGATGAATTAGAAGAAAATTATTGAAATAAAATATATTTGGAAAATAATGAGTTAATTCAATGAAACAAGTTGGAGTTTATGAACTTGTAGATTGGCTTTCCTTTGATGAAAATTTGGGTTTACTTGGAAGAGGAAATACATATAGGTAGAACTACTTACCAGTAGGATTTGAAGTCAACCCTATTAAGAGGATTAACTTGCCAAGATTTCATTTCAATAAACATTGAATCTGATAGAGATATTAGCCGTAAAGAAGGAATTCATATATAAAAACTTTCTGGAACACATAATGTATTCAAAAACCCGAAGTTAATTAACTGCTTTCAATTCAAAACTTTCTTTGAAAAGAAAATAAGTCAAGTAAGTTTATTCTAACAAAACTTGATTCAGCTTGATTGAATAGTTTAAACTCAAATAATTTCGTACAAAAAGTAAATGCACCACAGTTGAATAACTAAAACAAAGGAGAAAAACCAGAAAAAATGAAGTGGTTTAAAAACTTGTCAATATCACCTAAAAGGAAACACCAATTATAGAAACTGGTTTGATAAATTTTGAATATATCAAATGATAACTTATATTAAAACTGTAAATATTAAGATTTACTTTTTTATTCCAAAAAAATGAATAAAAACTACATCATTGGTTTTCCTTCTATTTTACTTATAACATATGTTGCACAATAATCCATAACTTGTCTTATATTATTTTCTTCTTGAAGAGCTGTTGTTAAAAATGGTTTAATATGTCCTCTTCTATTTGGTGGAACACAATCCATAAAAATATCTCTAAACCAAATTTGTGCTTTTGTACATTCATAAGGATCTTCTGGATCTTCATCTTCAACTTTTGGTGGTGTTCTCAAAACACCTCTAATATTTCCAATTGGAACTTTTTGATCAAGATACTTTTCAACAAACAAATCAAACTTATTCAAAAATAGAACAAAAAAAGTATCTTCAAATTCTGGTTTTCTTAAAGTTTGTTGAAAAACACTCAATGTTTCTTCTAATCTATTCACACTTGAATCTTCATATAAACTTTCATCATAATCTGCCATTGAACCAACAAAAATAACAGAATCAATTCCCATAAAATATTTCATAGCTTTTCTTCTTTCTGATCTTTGTCCACCTACATCTATCATAGAAAATAGTACTCCATCTATTTGAAAAGAAACTGTATTCATTCCTGTTGTTTTTACTCTAGAATGTAATAAATCTTTTTCTGAAGGAATCCAACCTCCTCTTTCATTTCCATATCTATCTATTTTTCCTTGTTTTCCCCAACTTTTGTCTTTTGATTTCTTAACAAAATATTCCCAATTAGAAAATAAAGAAAATTCTCTTCCTCTTATCATAACTTTTTTAAAATTTTCACTATTATCATATAAATGTAATATTGCTTCACGAGCGTCTAATCCTTCAAATAAAAACCTTGTAAAAGTAACATCCCTTTTTTCTATTCTTTATAAAATATTAAAAATAATACCATTTCTAAAATAATTTTCTATATATAATATATCTTGAGCTGCTTTTACAAGTTCTTCATCTAAAAAAAAATAAAACGACAGACAAAGAGTTACTCTCAAGTTCTAACCCATATTTCATCTGCATAGCATCCAAAACTATACAAATATAAAAAACATAAAATAAAATATACTTATTTTTGCACCCTCAAGAAGGTTATAACGAATCTTTCCCCTATAATCTTGTCTTTGGTGCTCAATCTCTTCTCTAAGAAAATAACCAATAAAAACCAATCAAATACTTGTTTCCTTCTAAAAGAAGCATTCTTCTTAAGATAGTTGTTTTCCCACATTCTCCAGCTAAAAAATTACTTTGAATACTTACATTTACGTCCATAAAGAAGCATTTTGAACATTTTCCCGAACACAATGGAGTTCTGGTTTTGTGTATCAAAATCGGGTTCGACATCTCGATCTTGACCAAAACTCCTAAATATAAACGAAAAAAAAATAAAATACGCAAGTCTTTCAAATGTTTTAGGTTTTCCTAATTTTCCTCCCATTTTTTCGTACTTTGTTTGAGTAAAACAATATTTTAATTTCTTTTTTTTTTTTTGATTCGTCAATTAGACAAAATTTTCACAATTAACTTTTGTACTATTCTAAAAAATATTTTCCAGTAATAGTATTTTAACTGACTCGATTACATATATTTAATACAACCCTTTTTGTTAATTATCATATAAAAAAGGAATACTTTTAAATATTTCTTCTTTTGATAACCAACAAGGTTATCATTCTTATCAACAAAATATTACCAGTATAAAATATACTGGAATTATATAAATCATATATCTTAGGTTATTCTTATTTATTAATTTACTGGTAATCAACTGGTAAGTTTGATATGAATAGTATTTTGGGCATAAGACAATGTCTCATTCAGTCATGTCTTATTAGAATAATTGGAAGAAAAACACTAAACTAGACAAATCTGATTAGAAGAGTTCTTCTAATGGGCATTTTTCACAGACTTTTACTATAATGAAGATGATACATTTTTTTAATGAAAACCCTTTTTAAAAAAAGTACCAAGGATGATATTTAAAATAAATAGTTTATGAAACATCCAAGAAGACACTCTTGAATGTTAAGAGTTGTTTCACTAAGTCTAGGTTCCACTTATTTCCTAAATTGCTTCTGTTCATTTGCATTAATACTTGAAGACCTTGACAGTTCTTACTTGTCATGCAACAACACAAGACTTTTCTGTTCTTGTCCTGCAAGGAGGAAAATTGAGTCTAGGGTGCCAGTTGTGTATAGTACCTCTTGATTTATAACTAAATAAGCTGTAATAATATATAATCTTCCACTTAACATTTTAGAGTTTAGAAGTATCAATGACTGACTGATAAGGTTACTGGAACCTGAAACTAGTTCAAACAGGCCAATGAGACACTCAAATTTTTCATTCTTAATTATTTATGGTCACAGAAGTCAGTGGTAAGCTGGCAAGGCTAAGAAATAACGACAGATTACTCATTTTTCTATCTAAATCTTGGCTCCTTCTAAACTAATGCTGAACAGAGGCTGATCTGAAACTTTGTTTCTTATTTTTTACCACTACCTTCTTTGGTGACTGCATATTCTAATTACATAAGACTGCGACGCTGAAAAATCCTCTGATTTCGTTAATAATTTCTTATCCACCTCATCCTCACGTCGGGAAATGTTTTGTGCCCGTATCTCTGGAATTCAGAATTTCAAAATATAAAATTTTAGATTTAACTGTGAATACCAAAATTTTCTTACTGGCCTATATGTAGCTTTCAGTTTTCTGAAATTACAAGCTTAAGTCCATAGTCAATTGAAGCAACTATTAAGAATAAGAGCTAGCCTACACCTCTCAACACTTGATCAAGTAAGGCATGCTTCTATGTTTTCTCCAAGGTAGATCACCATTACTTTCCGAATAGAGCTCCTTGTCTTGTTGTTACTCTAACTAACTGTCTAAATGAAAGAATCTTGTATATAAATGTTTCACAAATACAATCAAAGTCATTCCTAGGGTTTCTTATCGTATCGTGAAAAACGATAGTTAACGGTAATTCTTCTTACCGATACTAACGGTAAACAAAATTTAAACATTTTTTCCGATTGTTAACGGTATGTACGATTAGGGGTGTTATTTGATAAGAATTATCAATAATCATTTGATAATCATTTTGATTCTGATTATCAATAAAAGAATTTATATTTTGATTATCAAATAATAATCAATAATAAATATGTCCACCTGGCCTTGGAACTAAACGGTCCAACAACATATTTTTTATTTATGCTACGCACGAAAATACGTATAAATAGACCATATAGTCCGGAATAACCAGTAATAGAATACAGCAGGATGATATGTTGGGTTTCTTAACGAAACATTATGCTGTGGTATAACGGTAAGGCTCCTGCTTTAGTACTACCTCAGGACAGATTTGACAAAAAGGTTTGTTACAATAAAATAAGGTTCCACCGTTAAGAAACTTTAGTTATATGCTCCGTTCTTAGGAGAATTCCATACGGTGGCAACATGAAATATAGCTTTTCTTGACCGCTTAGCCAAAGGCCATTTGGCCAAATTCATGATTGATTATCAATGATAATCAATAAACAATCAAAATAATTTGGGAATTATCAGAATCAATCAATAAGAAAAATATTGGGAAACCTTTTATTGATAAATTATCAATGAATCAAATAACACCCCTATGTACGATAGGAAACCCTAGTCACTACCTTGTTTTCGAGTAGTTGATGCCAATACGATTACATATACTATCATTGTTGAAATTTAGTCACATGACGATATGTACTTCTTAATATTTGGTTTTATTCATTCATTACTTCAATTATAGACACTTTAATGCATAATGCCACAGTAAAAACAATATACACAAAGAATTAAATCTCTGGAATATTATATATGTTTTTCGGGTAGACAAGAATGTGATACCATAATTTTTCATTACAAATCGGTAGGTATTTTTTGTCTGTCTCCGTGTGTGTCTTAAGCTGGACACCACATGTGTATGTGCCAGGGTGATATTATAATTATCAATGATTGATCTGATTGTCCATGTTACCTATGATGGCAAGGAGCTGTTGTTTGTATATTCCATATAAATTTCGGTACTACTACCTTTTGAGGTTTTGATTTTAAAAATCTGTATTTTCCTTTGTCATTTTTGTATTTGATGTTCTATTTCTCTTTAGCTATCAAATTCGGTAGTGATGGTGGAGCCGTTAGAGATTAAATATTTTTTAAAGTTAATGTCTAAATTCTAAAATTACGGGAGGACCAAATAACAAGTCAAATTCATATACTAAAAGCATTTAACATAGGATCTGATCCGTAAGTAATCTTTTTATTATGTTTAATTAAGTTTCTTTCTTGGTTCTAGTACTACGAGTGTTGGTTCCATGTATTATAATGTCGGTAGCTTTGAGGAAAAAATTCATAGTAGAATAGGAACTACCTGTGGCTTCTGTTAATAACTCGCAACTTCGCAAGAAACTATTATTGAAAGGCTACTATGATCGTGTTTTTAATCTCTTAGCAATACAATTATCAGAGGTTGATCCCCGATGTTATAACCATTTTCCACCATTTTTGAACTTAAGTTCATTTGTTTGAGCAAAACAAAAAGTCTGAAACTGCTAATACATAACCCCTTTAATAATCATGATGTATTTTTATATTTCCAAAACCAATTAAAACTTAGAAATTATTGAAGCATCAAGATTGGCTATGGTTGTTTTTTTTTCATATATATATTCTTTATTAAGATTTTGTTTATTTCTGTATCTCAGCAGATTGGGATTGTAATGGATTCTCATTCCTGCCACTTTACTACTGGAGTTTTTACTATAACGGATCATTTTACGAATACTTGTGGTTGTCTTGTTCAGATTAAATTAATATTTTAATATCCGACTAAGTAGTAAGACACAAAGCCTAGTAGATTCAGATTATCCAATCCAAGTCTGAAGAGGGCCGAGCTATTTATACTTTATTTGAACTCCCCCTGTAAAACAATGCTATTTGTTCCTTATTTCAGTTGAAACTTCTGATTCTACTACTGCATTTAATGGTTTCAATATTAATATTCCATTTATAACTTGTGTTTTTACATTTTCCTTAATTAAAATCTACTTTTTGGAGTTGGGTTGAGTCTTGAAACACTATTGAGACACATACTTCTGTGGGTAGATTTGGCGAACCTTAGCTCAACTACCACTATCTACTTCTGTTGGAATTAAAATAACCGTCTTCTTTTGCAGTATATTCTTGGTGGTTTACTAGTATCGTTAAGCCTAATAAGCTCAATATAGAATGAATATAGAGACTTCTTCTGTGTGTCAATTCATTAACTTCTACATATGTTTTGGTTAATTCTTGTTGATATTCTTTAGGCAAACTTCAACACAAATTCCTCTTCCTATATATTGAACTATTGACTTTCTGTCTATAAAAAATACCATCTAACTATTTGCAATTCTCCTTACCGAATATTATTTTGAAAAATTATTCACCAGGGGCTTAATTAAATAATTACTTTCCAATTACATCTATATTATTGCTCTACAATAATACGGTGATACAAGAGAGTCCATTCCACCTCATCCTCTAACAGTTTCTACCTAAAGAAAAGAAATATTTTAGAATATGTTCTTATAACGAGCGTAGTTTCCCCCCTGTTTTTCTATAATGATATAATATGTGCTCTTATCTATGGAACATTGTTGTCCGAGAACTTTAGCGTCATTTTTTAAGTTCAAATGGGTAACCATGGAACTACTGAGGTATAGGTTTTCAAATGTAACATGTATAGTAAATATCATGAGAGTGAGCTTACCATGTTTTTTACTGAGCTATACAACAACGTTGTAAAATTTATGATACAGAGTTTCATTCACTTAACCAAGATATAATTGAGCTAAAGATGTGTTTTAGTAGCAAGGTATGAATGTAGAGCCAATATATGTATTTCTAGTACCTAATATTTTTAAACTATTCACATAGAGTTTGTTTATTTGCTACAAATATGTCTTTATCGTTCCGTTTAATTTTATGTTTACCATAAGTTATCAACTCCGAAAATTGCAGTTGAAAAATAAACAAGAAGAATACGGAGAACTTATTCAAGAAATGAGCAGAATTGAAAAGGTCTAATATTATATTGTTGATTTACTCCAAGGAAATAAGCACTCCCAGTCATAACATAAATAATACATTCTTAACTGCGAAGAATGTTGACTTAAACATAATAAACTATCAAGTTATCACGAAGATTACCATCAACAAATACTTAGTAGTAACAAGTAGAAATTGACTACTTCAGTTGTAACCTCAACTTGGTAATAAGTCTAATAGCCACATAAATCATATAAAGTCATGTATGCAATATCATATTTTCAGCCGGTGGCACTGCATATATACATGCAAGAACTTGTCTCCATTTCACGTCAAGCAAAATCTGAAATTGAAAAATGTAATATAAGATCTATTAAGAGGTGCTTCCTGACTCGTCGGATCTTGCTTTTAAGCGGGACAAATAGGTATTTAGTATATTTTCTCAAGGCATAAATAAGCTATCTATATTTAGTTCATTCACCGTTTCCATATCCACATATGAACTGTCCATTATGCAAGGTGCCACAATGACAACATGATAAATTAATATACAAGAATAATTCAAAAACAATATGATAGGCTAAAGAAGTAATTTTTATATTGTCTACAGGGCTTGTTGTTGAACTTATGTATTTAGCTGATTATTTTCTTGCCAGCGTAAGAGGAAGCAGATTTGATGAACAAATTGAAGAAGTACAAATTGAACTCATTCTTAAGGGATATGGCTACTCAAAAGAAGCTTGAGATCGTGATCTAGAGGTCATCTAGAATGGGGACATACATTTAATATCTTCTGTTCAGCATATCAATACATGTCTTCTTCTAGGCAAATTGTCAAAGCTTCATATACAAACAAGTTAGTGTTTTAATACGATTTACACTTCAAGAAACTTCAAGTAAGAAAGATTAAATTAAAGGATGAGTTGTTTTATCTTTCAAATTATAATTTATATTATTTCAAAATGGCGTTCAAGGTTTATATCCTTAGATACTGGAACAAAAGCTTTCCACGGGTATATGAAGAATGGTATTCAGGAAAACCAAGATAGTAGAAGAATAAATTATAGCACATTACATTCTTCACTCTCATTCTCTCTTTACCATCTGAGATCTTTATAATTGTCCCATAAAGGTCAATTACACAAAAAATAACCTTATGCATTATATAGTAGAGTACAACTCATTTCCCTATTTCTTATCAAATAACCTTGAATTAATTAGTATCGATCATTTATGATATTTCAGTCTTTCTCCTTATAAAGAAGGGATACATAAACTGACCAAACCAATGGGGTGATACTTTCTTCTCGCAGTTGCAACTAAAACTGCATTCCTCTTTATATTGAGCACCCCTTTGCTTCCCTAACTCTACTTTATTTAAGTTAACTTCTTTTCATGGAACTCTATATTATAATATTCTATTGAAATATATACTTTAAGTTTCTATTTTAAATTATTTTTTAATTATATTTCATCAAATAAAATATTCTACAAGTATTTCTTTTCTCTTATGGGAATAAACAAATATTTGATCCCCCCCCCAAAAAAAATACGGTTCTCAATATTCTATTATTTTGGACATAAATAATTTTTAAATTCAAAAACATACATTAAAAATTTAATCTATAATTACAATAAAAAACAAAATACAACAAAATAATGAAAGGTATAGAAGAATTTAAAAATATAGACGAAAATAAACAACTTGTGCATCTTAAATTATATTTTATTTCTTAGCCACCTGTTGTATATGCCGTACATGAAGCCTCAAGTAAGGAAACCATACCAAAAATCACTTCCTTTTCTGCAGTAAATCCAGTACAAAAAGTAGATGAACATCTATCAGAAACACCAGCAGCAACTCCCTTGAAAATAATACATAATCCAGAACAAAACAGATCCAAAGGTAAGAGAGTAATATCTCGTCTTGGATTTGGTGTCACTATATTCCTACTACTATTTCTAGCTATCACCCTAGCAGCCATAGGTACACTTGAAGAAGAAGAAAGTTGTACTACTGTTGAGATAGGAGAAGTGATTAATCCAGATGACTATGTGCAACTTATTTTCTCTGGTTGTCCATCTGAAGGTGGATTAAGCGCATTTACAGAAGCTGCTACAAGAATTTCAGCAATTGTTGATCAAACTGAGCTCACAGAAATTACTCTTGGAGCTGATGCTTCTTTTAATGACGTATGTGGTAATCCACTAGAAGATGACGTTATCATTCCAGCTGGGTTTACTTTTGACAGTCTTGTGATTGTTGCGAATACTGTGGATATAGATGGACGTGGAGGAATTTTAGCCCAGGTATTTCTTAATGTGTTTATTTATTTTTTTAGGCTGGTCCATGTGCAGTTTCTGAAGAAGATTTACCTATTCTTGGTTTAATGACCTTTGATAATGCAGATATTGATGCTCTTGAAGATGATGGAACGCTAGATGACGTTATTATGCATGAAATGCTTCATGTAACTGGAGTAGGAACACTTTGGAATTTTAATAGAAATCTTCTACAAGATCCAGCTTTTGACGCAGCTGGAAATTTTAACGCAAATGCACAACCTAGATTTGTTGGAGCATCCGGAGTTTCCGAATTTGGAGACTTTGGTGGTAATAATGGAAATGGAGTACCTGTAGAAGACGGAATTATTAATGGACAAAGAGTATTAGATGCTAATAATGGTAGAGGTTCCATTGATGGACATTGGGATATAGATGATTTGGATAATGAGCTTATGGTTTTTGCTATAGATGCAAATGATGCAGAACATCCTTTGAGTCGTCTTACTATTGGATCACTTGAAGATTTGGGTTATGAAGTAGATTTTAACCAGGCTGATGATTTTTCTGTTTCTGCTGTTGTTTCACTAGATAAAGGGAATCTAGGAAGTTCAATTGCTAGTGGGAAAAAAGGTTATGTTGATTTAAGTAATGATTTGTCTAAGATGCCAGTAAAAAGAGCAAGAGAAGTTTTTAACTAGAGTAGTTTCCGAAGAGGATATTTATTTTTCACAGAATATATATAACAATAAAAAATATATATATATGGTAGTTTTTAAATAGTATTTATTGTTTTAAAGAGTAAAAGTTTCAGTTTTAGCACTAAATGTAATCCAAATTATATATTATGTTAAGTCTACATATTGGATGTCAATTCAAGACTTATTCTGATATATGAAATTAGAATATTCAAAGGGTATAAAAGAAAACAAAAAGAATAAATAATTATAATAAGCTTAAATAATATAAAACTTACACAGTTAAATAAAGACATCTTAGACTGAGGATATTGCATTTACTGTTTCTTTGTTTTCAGGGTTCTCATTTAACTTCCTACAAAATTTGTCCCAACTTACTTTAATATAATAAACACAAAATATCAAAAAGAAAGCACCTAATATTATAGTCGCTGTTTCGGGTTCTTCATCTTCTAATTCTCTTTCATTCTCCATTTGAAAAACCAACCCATTAAAATCCAAATCCGCGGAAACTAAACCTACATTCTCATCCTGAAAACAACTTAATATTTTATTTTCTTCAAAAAATGAGCTATAAAAACTACTAGAAAATTGAACACCGACTTTACACCCGAAATCGTTTTCGCACAGTTGTTTATGCCCATTGAGTTGACATCCTTTTTCGCATGAAGAGAGTGCAAAGTCAAAGCCTTTAGTTAAAGCATCACTACAGCACTTGAAGCAATAATGAAAATTTCCCTCGGGCTTTATTTCAAAAGATTTTTGAATTTGAATTTCTGGATTCATGTTTTTTAGTTAACTTCTGTTCTTTTTTAGTTTAAACTGTATATCGTATTTTTTTGTTTCGGGACATGCAGTTTCAGTTCCTATTTAGTATTGCAATATTGGGTTTTTAATGCATTATTTAGAAAAATATATAAGAAAAATAAAAAATATTCTTGAATAAAACTAATATCGAATGACAGGGATTTTTAAAAGCAAAATAGTGTTCATTGGAAGATAATATTCTTTTTAATTTGGGAGCTTTGAAAAAAATTTTCCATCATAAAATTTCAAGTGATATAATATTGAGAGTTGTGATCAATAAGTTATTTCTTGTGTAACGTAGACTAACATACTATATAAAAAATCAAAAAAATATATAAATTTAAAGCCTTATAACCAAATAAAGGTCATACAAGACTACTTGTAGTACTTGTGTTGTAAACCTTATGACTACGAAAAATGAACTATTCTTATCAAGAGTACAGAATTCATTCTTGATGACTTATTTGAACAACAATATATTAATTTAATATTTCGTTTTATAGAAAATATTAACTATGAAATTTTCTCGCCCAACTTCAAAGTTAGCAGTTTCTATTCTATTTTTTTTCATTTTGTGGATAGAAAATTTCATGCGAAAATATTGGTTTGTCCAAGTCTAATATTTCTTCATTATCTGGCCATAAACTTGAACTTCTATAATACGTATATTTATTATTTTCATATAGATAAAAACAATTTTTTGACTCAAAAATTTCTTCGTTCATTAACTCTATATCATTCAAGAGATTGAAATTGCTTTCGTCATTGGTAAAACTGGTAGATCCAAGATTATCGTTTTCATTCTGTGGTATGTGTTTAAGCTCTCCTTTCTTATTAATTTTAATTTTTTTGCTGGAAAATTTTTGGTTTTTCATTTTTATTTGTTTTATTTTTAAGTTGCAGTTGTAAAATATTCAAATAATTGCAGTTTTTGTATTTCTGGGACAAATATTTAAGGACAAGTATTTTCTTACACCAGAATATACTTTAAAATAACTAAAACAAATAAAAAAAGTATTTTATCAAAAAGCATAACAATATATTTATCAAATTTTTATATTTTTAAGATAAATTGTTGATCAAATTTTTTTTATATTATATCCTTGACTTTCTAAAGGTGTTCTTGAATAAACGGAATCATAGCTAGTAAGACCTTATTATAAATTATAAGATAAAATTAGAATTAGTCTAAATATTTCATCAAGAATTAATTGTTCTGAAAATCATACTTTTTAGTGAGACTTTTAATTTATTAAAAAATCAAACCACATAATTTTTTCCTGTTGTGGATGAAAATTTGATTTAAGAATTTATCCATAAATTAAGCCTAAACAAGAAAATAATAGCAAAAATAACTTTTTTACATATCAACATAGTTCTTCGGGTTTAATCCAAAGGAAGGATATATTTTCTTTTAGAAACAACTCTTTTCGTACAAGCAATATTAGTCAACTTCAAGTTTGGTGTTGTCTTTTTAGCTTAAAATAAGGAAAATTTATATAAATATTTCAAATGGAAAGTTTGATTAGATCAATATTTTATAGTATCTTTATCTATTTCCTTTTTTTAAGCCTATCCAAGGAAAGATTAGCAGTTCAAATCTTCAACCTGTATGTTTGGCTCTTTTTTCTTTTCCATAAACTTAATAAAATTTTTAGCAAACAAATAAAAAAGAGTTATTCATTGATATCATGAAAATCAACTCACATACACATTGAAAATTAAAAAAATCTTGTCCTTAATGGAAAACTGTTCAATGCGTGGATTTTCATTCCCTACAATGCCAGTATTACTTAAGAGCATTGCCAAACATTTCTTCTTCGTTTCAGCCAAAATTTACAGTTGAACTAAATTTAATGCTTTTTTAATTCCCACTAATCAGCAAAAACCGTGATTTTCTCCATTTATCAACAGAAGTATTAACATTAAGTTCATTCTATCTTAATTGCTTGTAAAATAGTTTAAGCAATTTATGTATTCAAAACATGATATAATTATATATCTAGAAGTGATATTCTACTCGAAATATCTTCTCTTTATCGTTCTTATATATATATCGGAATTTATTGTAAAGAAGAAGATAGAATTGAATCTATCTCTTTCGAAATAAACTTGATTCATTAATTCTTTTGAAGCGTATGTTATGCAATTCTGTTTGAGTTTACCAGCTAATTCGAAAGAAGATCGTTATTCAAATTGAGAATAATCAGTCTCTAAAGTTCTTCAAATATGTGCAAAAAATACACATTCCAAACGAATTATACTTCATTTGCCTATTTTGAGATAAGCTTGATTTCAAATAGGATTGTTATAGTTGGTGAAGAGATGCATGAATATGAATATAATTATAATCACATATCAATATGTTTGTATACCAAAATATAGACTTTTCCTATTTGGTAGTTTTTCTCTATATTTGTCATATAGATTATCTCCTCCAGTTAAAAGTATTTTCTCTTACTATTAAATTATACTCAACGCACACTTTAAGAACACCAACTTATACTTTTATCCTTTTGATACAGTGCAAAAACTTCCTATTGAGAACCCTCAGAAATAAACGGACAGAAACTAAAACAACCCCAAAAGATACTTAAAGACTTAATTACGCTTTTTCCAAATCAACAGGTCCTTTGCGCGGATTCCCAGCAGATATAAAAATTCTATCAACTTTTTTCAACTTTGAAATAACTTTTTCGTTATTTCTAATTGCCATCAATTCTTTCTGACATTGTCCATCAACATCTTGAAATGGAAACCAACAAAAGGCAATGTTCAAAATTGGAGCCAATGGAATACTTAAAGGGAGAAATCCAGTAGAATATGCTCTTGCAGCAACTACAGTTTCTCCTTCTTCTCCCTTCCTTAACTTCAACTCAACTAAATCCAACCACTTTGCTCCTGGAGTTATTACTGTAACTTTAATGAAAGCAGATTCTTCAGATGAAGATTTCTTCCACAAATCATAAATCTTCGGATCAAGTTCTCTAACAAAATATATAGACTCTAAAAAAAATACCCCACTGCAGAAAGTAAACTTTCATAGGTTTCGGATAAAGTACCGGTGAAAGTCCACTCTTCAATTTCTTGATGACTACCCAAAGCGAATTTTAACCACTATTTACATAACTGTGAAAGAGAATAATATACAGTTCCAGAAGGGACTTGTATTTGAGCATATCTTTGTGCTTTCAAGTATGCGTTCACCATTTATACTTTGTTTTGTTGTATTTGTTATACTTCCGATGTTTTCGTGGTACAATTACTATTTCTAATAGGGCAAAATATTAGAATACAGTGATGACGTGGCATACCAAATAAAATGTTGAATGTATGCTTTTGTTACTGCAATACCGTTACATGATCATTTTGTGTTTTCTATTATATTGAATTTCCCTTTTTTAATTTTGTTAATGTTTTTACGGTATCAACACGTTGTTAGTTTTAGCGGATCAGATACAGTTATATCAAGATATGTGCAGTGTTTCAGACAATTCTCATTTTGGGCAATATATCATTGTTTTCCAATGGAATACAAAACTAAATAAGAACCTTTATCAGTCGACGAGTGACTAATAACTTCAACACAAGATTGCCCAAGAAAGTGACTCGTGAAAGGGTCAAAAATCCAAGCTCAAAGATTAACTAAACTACTATTGAACGGACCTAGGAGAAACTAGATCACCAAGTTCAAACAAGATACAAATATTCCGAATGTTTTTAAAGTCAATAATAAGATTGTTCTCAAGATATTAGGCGAAACTAATACAACAATCGAATTGTTTTCTTTATTGGTTATTATTAATTCTTAAAATGGCTGGATTGGCCACTGTCTAAAACTACCTAAATTTTACCCTAGGATAACCCGGGCACTTTACTACTATTATATCAAATATTTATACTAAAAACAATAAAGGTCACAAGTTGAGTAAAACAGAGTTCACACATCCGCCTCCTCTTCTTACTAAAAGACTATTCACTAGTCTTTTCGGCTAAAGTTTTCCCGGGTCTATAACACCCAAAAACTAAGTCAAAAATTCTAGGATCAACCTCCAATCCAATTTGAATCCATCCAGATTTCAGATTGGCACATCTTGCAAACAAATCAACCTTAAGATGTCGCTTCAAGAATATCTTTTCAAATAATTCATAAGTCTTTCGAGGTTTAACACCTTCAATCAACCGATCTGCAAAGATCACCTTCTCCTTTCGTAATAATTCGATCTTCTCTACAACACTTGTCACCAAGCGTTCCATTTTCCGAACAAAAATTAACAAAGCTTCCGCGGAGTGTTGGTAGTAATATCCTAAAGATGTTCTAATTTTACCACTCGGCGCGAGCTTCACCCATTCAATGACATGAAGAAGTTCATATCCCCTATCAAACATTTCATTCAAAGTCAATTCCCAAGTTCGATCAATTACCCAAATGGCAATGAAAGAAGCCTTCAAGGTTTCAAAATTCAAATTCAAAACTTGCGAATCGGGTTTTCGCGCATACGGAACCCTCAATCCCCTAATAGGATTTGCCTGACCTATTACCCAAGGTGGATCCATTAATAATAGGTCTACCTTGTCTCCAGGCCACTCAGTCAAAATTGTCGACTTGTATAAATCCGCAGTAAACCAAAGTTTATCCCGAGGCGGGACACAAATTCTTGTCCAAAATGAACTTCCTTCAAAACCAACCAAACATAAATTACCACAAAGACGTTTAAGCGTAAGAGTTTGCACATGCTCAAATCCTATGACAGGACTTCCCCCAGATAACTCGCACTCCACTGGAGCAACAAGTATACCTTCAATTTTTGAAACTAACTCTTTAGGGTAATCTTTGTCCAAGACTTCGTGTAGGTACCTCTTACGACTTAGCTCTAGAGAACATAAGAGATACGAACATTTCATCCCAGCTCTCGACACCCGACTTTTATAAAGTTTAATAAAACGATCTTCACAAATTTTTACCATCGTCTCAACCTCTTTTTTCTTTCGTTCGAAAGATATCCTATACGTTTGACTTACTCCCTCAGGACAAGTCTCCATTAGAAATGATTTTGCTGATCCCAGCGAATCAAATCTCCTATCAAATTCCAGTTTATCAAGGGAAAACCTCTCCGAGGTTTCTTCCCCCTTGTCTATGTCTATGAACTGACCCCTCAAGGGAGCCAAATCCATCCTACCTAACTAACTTTCTTTGCAAATACGAATACATCATCGCCTTCGATTTATAAGGCATATATCGCGTAAATTGCTCAAAATTTCCCATTCCAAATTTCAGAATAAGGTTCCTAATCAACTTGTGGTCGAAAGTTTTCCAACCTAATACAAAATCTTGTCGTCCAGGGGGTTTCCCCCAAACACTAAGATCCTCCTTATCTCTCAGATAATGCAACAAGCTAGGGTGAAGTCTTCCAACCCAAGCTGCCGACACATCTATAGCAAATTTCCTATCCAACCAGGCCTGCGCCTGCTTCCTAACCAATTTTTTCCTATTAGAAATTCGCTTTTCTCCAAAAAATTTAAGAGTAAGCTCCTTCACATCCCTGTACATGGTGAGCAGCGGCTCCCATGTATCATCTACGGGTTCGAAACCCCTCCAACTAACTCTTAAAAGGTATTCACCTTTCGAGTATCTAATATCCAAAAACTTTTGAACTTGAAGTTCAGCTCAATTATTAATAAAAACCTTTCGAAACGAATCGTCAGGCAGAAAACCATCCGGCTCATAGAAGTATAGACGACTTCCATGCACATTCTGGGTTTCACCATTTAATAATCTGACTCTATACACATTTGATGAAAGCAATTCAATCACGTTAACCGGCCCTGACCAGATTAACTTGATTTTATTGCCTTCCCTAGGAGTATTCTTTGTACTAATTAAGCACCAGTCACCAGGCACATATTGAATGCAAGCCTTATCAACCCTTTTTTGGCGCTTATTCCAATATTCATTTCTTCTCCGCTTCATGAGCGAGACGTAATCAGCTACCTGACTATGCATCTCATCCGGCTCACGTCGGAACTCCATCGACAGACGATACAGGATATCCTTATCAACCCTAATCGCACCCTGCCTATCTCCAATTTTCCGATAGATTACTTTGGGAAAGGCCTCCGTTTCAATGTACTCCCTAGTAGGATCTGTATTCAAAAACAGCAGATTAGCACTCGGGGCGTCCTTCATGCCCGGAAGCTTCCTACTAGGCAAAGGAACCTCATTTACCGCAGTCATTACTGACTCGATCACGTCCGGCCACTGATCCCATTATAATCTAAGTTCTGAAACCAAACTTCGCAAGAAGCTCAGAACTTTCCTATGAACAATTTCTACTTCCCCATTGGTCCAACTAGCATAACTTACTGCGTAATTATGCGTAAATCGGACCTCCTTCTGTAACAATTCTGACAAACTATTGGCAAAATGAGAAGCTCTATCGGTAACTAGAGTGAACTCTGATTCTAACCTCCAATAAGTATGAAACTTACTTAGAGTTCTAACAACTATTCCAGCATCAGCCTTAGGTGCATGATAAAGAAAGCAGAATCGAGAAAAAACATCGGTAATTACTAAGATATAACCCTTAGTATTAACATATAGAAAGTCGGCTACAAGAACATCCTTAGGTCTTCTAGCCTCCGTTACTAATCTCAAATTTGTTTTCACCAACTTTGGTGCGCTATTACAGTGGGTGCAGTTAGACCTTAGCCCAAGCATTACTATTTTCGTTGATACTTTCGAGCCATAGCTCGAGGGTATCTTCCAGTTAAACCGCCTTACTTCTGCTACATCCTGGATCCTAGACCCATGTCTATTAGCCAGATGTATGTGAACTAACTGGCGTTCAAAGAGCGATTGGGGTACTATAATTCTCCCCTCCTCCTCAGAAATTTTCAAACCATCACCCAAAGATTCACGCTTTTGAGCATCCAGAAGTTCTTTTTCCGATATCCGTTTCCATTCTCCTTGGTAATACGGATTCAAACATGAGATACGATCCTTATCCAAGGCTCGCATTCTCTCAAAGGTTGGCTTCTCCTTTTTTTTAGGAGAGAGCCGCAATTCAGAAACAAGCACATCGAGTCCCCCTCTGGGTACTTCAATTTTGATCTCCTCGTTAGAGGAAATCTCCGATTTTATCATCTGGGATGAAACCCATGTTCCAATCTCCTCTAGAGATACAGCAGACTCCGTATCTACTAGAGCTAGCCGACTGTACTCTTCTTCCAAGCTCGGCCTTTCAATTTTAATTTCTAATCCGTCATCCGGCCGTAGGCCATGGCTAATCCCCTCATTCTCATACCACGGGTTAGAGAATCCCAGATCAGAGGAAACGGAGTCAGAATCAGTATACTTATCCCTTAATCCAGTCCACCGACTCAGTCCTTCATCAATCTCCAATGGATGTTTGAAGATCCTCCTATAATACTTTCGTTCCTTAGACGTCAAAGACAATTGTGGTCCCAACGACACATCCGATTCCTTCCGATCACGACGTATTGCCGCTCTCATTATCCTAATGGAGGCAACTCTCTGCTTCTCTCGCTCTGGCGTAGCCGCCCAACACGAAAGCATATCCGCAAAGACATTATTCTCTCCCTTAATATGATGCAATTCTACATCTGCTTGTTGCAGGATCAATACCCAACGTTGTAACCTATTCAAATGCCCATGATTAATTTTTGATCCACCTTTAATAATGGCTCTCAAGTTCAAATGATCCGTATATACCTGTATTGGCGTCGGATGAAACGGTAACAGATATCACAACCTGTTAAAAGTTTTCACAATAGGGTATAATTCATTATGCACGATGCCCCATCTTGTCTGGGTATCTTGAAATTTCCCAGAGAAGAACATCATAGGAACTACCCTTTTTTCCAAAAGCTTTCGATTCCTTTGAGAAGTATCGGCTTGCATCAGAATCGAACTGAAGAACATGCCTGAAGCATCTGTTACCAACAACAGGTCCTGCGTTCTATCATACAGACTCAACTTTTGCTTCGCCGCAATGCTAATCGTCCTAAGAAATCTTTCAAAGGCCCCTGTTAACTCAGTAGACCAATGAACCCTCTCATTTTTCCTTTTTAATTTCGATTTTTTACCTCTCATCTCAGGGTAAAATTCCATAATAACACTCCTCAATTCAGTCAACCCTGGAATTGCCCGAGATAACCATTGAGACAAATGCATCATTGATGCCAGTTAATAAACATATTCCGGTCTAAGTACATCCAGGATCTGCGAATAGTACTCCTCCTTAAAATTCCATTTGCCATTTGCCACCCTACGGCCATAATACACAATTTCCTTTGCCAAAATTATCGACTTGGCCGGGCTAATACGAACCTTAGCTTTCCTTAAGTTCATCAACAGTATCCCTGACAATTTCAAATATTCCCCAAAGTCGTCTGCATAAAGCAAACTATCATCAATCCATTGAATGACTCCATTCCTTGGACGATTGACCAATATTTCCCCCACCACTTCATCTACCCTCCTCTGATGGAAGAATACTGGGGTACTGTGATATCCCATAGCTGCAAATTGGAGCTGAAAAGTACCATGCTCCGATACAATGTTAAAATATTTCTTTGCTTCTTCAGTTATATCTAACTGATCAAAGCCCGAAACCACATCAAAACTGCCGTAATACTTGCTACCTGCAAGATTATCAAAACAAGCCTCTAAATGCGGGAGTTCATTAGCATCCCTCCTAAGTATCTTGTTAACATCAACAAGATCGACAACCATTCGTAACTTATTTCCTTTCTTTGGTACCGCAAACACTACTGACACAAACTCAGCAAATTTAACCTTGGTAACCAGTCCCCTATCTGCCATACTTACCAGCTTATCTCTAATGAAGTTCGGCTTCTCAGCCGACATCGGTCGCACCCTTGGGTACGAAAAGTCAAATACTTCCAGTGGATACACTGGCATTGGCGTTAAGCCACTAATCTTTGTCTGCGTATGATCAGTCGCAAAGACATCCCAATACTTCAAACATAACTTCCTCAATGAGATTCTCATCTCCTCCGAGGCCTCTGATCGGTCTATCATCTCATGGATAGCCTGTTTTATCATAGGTTCCTCATCCTCAATACTTAGGTCTCCCTCCACCTCTCAAAGAAGGTTATCCATTAGATTATCGTCAGCGATGTCTTCGACATGGCGACGTGACTTAATTATTTTTCCGACGTCAATTCCTTCGAAGTTCCCTGAATTTATTCGCTCAACTAAATCGAGATTCCCTACTGAGCTATAAATTCGTGTCGGTGGTATATGTATAGCCGATGAGCCGATGTTGAACGACTTGGGTCCTTCCCCTTGTCCGTCATCTAAGACTCCATCCCATGCAGAGTACAAAACCGCTGTAGAACATCGCCGAGCGTCCTCGTTGGATAGTCGTTTACTTTCCGTGAGGCTTTCACAGTGTGATTGCCTCGCCTCAATGAATCGGACCTCGAAATATCCATCTAGATTCATTGAGGTTTTTTGGCACGTTGCCGACCGAGCTTTGAGGGTAAATTGAAATGGCGCCATCCTGCAGTGATTTAGCCATCAGTATCAACCGCTACACCTCCCCGACCGCACCATGGGGTACCAATTGCACATTCTTGTGCCTTTGTCTCTTGACCTGAGACCCTCTAACCCCTTTTCCTACAACAAAATACCTTATAACCGACTTTAAATTCCCGTCCGATTCCCAATGTAACACCCTTACCGTTTCTAGTAGTTTGTACTAGGGGTGATATTTGATAGAAATTATCAATAATTATTTGATAATCATTTTGATTCTGATTATCAATAATAAAATCTGCATTTTGATTGATTATCAATAAAAGAATTTTCGTTTTGATTATCAAATAATAATCAATAATAAATAGGTTTACCTGGCCTTGGAACCAAACGGTCCAACAACATATTTTTTATTTATGCTACGCACGAAAATACCTATAAATAGACCATATAGTCCGGAATAACCAGTAATAGAATGCAGCAGGGTGATATGTTGGGTTTCTTAACGAAACATTATGCTGTGGTATAACGGTAAGGTTCCTGCTTTAGTACTACCTCAAGACAGATTTGACAAAAAGGTTTGTTACAGTAAAATAAGGGTCCGCCGTTAAGAAACTTTAGTTATATGCTCCGTTATTTGGGGCATTTCATACGGTGGCAAAATGAAATATAGCTTTTCTTGACCGCTTAGCCAAAGGTCATGTGGCCAAATTCATTATTGATTATCAATGATAATCAATAATCAATCAAAATAATTTGGGAATTATCAGAATCAATCAATAAGAAAAATATTGGGAAATCTTTTATTGATAAATTATCAATAAATCAAATATCACCCCTAGTTTGTACACTTTAGATACTAAGTAACTTACTAATATTTTAAACATTAAAGGTTGTGCACAAACAAATACTACATTGGGCCAATTACAGATCTCTAATCTACTCTCTAACCACAATGCACTATTAACATATTTATAAACAATGAGAGTTGAGATCTTACTTTGTAGTTGGCCCACCAGGTGATCAACCTGGCTGCCGATTCTCTGCCCGAGACCTAAGTTTTGAGCGGGATCCAACCCCATTCTCCTTAGTTCTGATCTTCCAATCAGAAAGCTTGGCCAATCCTGTGATTGCACCAACACAACTTTAGCCCTTGGGCAGGCTCTGCTTTCTACTCCATTAACTTTCACGAGCAAACCAACGTATCCCGCGGCCAATATCTTAACCGGGGCATCATTTGCTACATGAACCCTACCATCCGCACTCGAATAACTATCCAGTAGATCCTTGTGCTTCCACCAACTCCAAACAGTGACTTCAGCTCCGCTATCAAACTTAGCATCACCGATCACATTTCCCGACGTATTGCAAATTTCGTATCCTTCATCAAAATTACGAAATTGGGATACCTCCCCGACATACACCGCCAATGTTGGATACTCCTCAGTACCCTCAATCATCAAATCATGATCCTCAGGCACCAAAGCCTTCAATTGATCAAGCTCCTTTTTTCTGGGTGGAGCGGCTAGGGCAAGTGCCTTACTTTCCCAAAACCCCGATTGCGGGCGCGAATCATTAGGTGATTCCTTCCCTCCCATCATCATTCGAGCCTTAACGATCATCGAATACTTTAAAGAGGTCATACCCCTAGGTGTTTGGTAATTAGACTTACCACCAGGACTCTGCATCTGATGGCTAAACGCCCGATTGATGAACTCCTGCACCGGCAGGGTTTTCAGATTATTCCCTTCCACAGATTTCAGTTTCCTTTCATCATCCTTTCTCAAAACATTAACTGCAAACGTAACACAATCATGCATACCATGCCCGTGGTGCTTTCAATAAGCACACGTCCTATGATGATTCCAAGGAATCTCCGAATACCACGTCTCGTGGAACTTTTTCTCCTTATTTAAAACATCGATTGATTGACCTGTAATGTTAACAGGCATTGGACTCGCTGCCATGGGAAATGGCACAAACTTGCCACCTTATTTATACTAAGTGTCCCTATCTTACTAACCAAGGGAGTTCTCGGTTTCCTTTCCTTAATTTTAGATCCCGACTCTGGAACCTGACCATTAGATGCATCTACACCCCTGTCCAACGCAAACTGGCGCTGGGCTTCCAAAAGGGTTTGAAGCATTCCCACCGAACGAAGAGGATCCTCGAAGTTTCTAACTTTACTTCGAATAGCCTCCTTTGATAAGCTGAAACTGGAAGGCACTTTTCTCCTTACTTCATTCAATAACTCGATCAATGCTTCCTCCCCTATCCTATCCGTATAACCAGTCTCAATTTTCGAACTTACGTTCATCATGTAAGTCTGAAATCGCTCCCTGCTGTCACCCGAAGTAGGTTACTTAACCTCCTTAAGGAGACGCATGGGATCCTGGCGATTTTCAGCCGTACCTCTTTCATAATAATCCTTTAAGGAAAAGTAAACAACATCCCTATCCTCATTAGTTCTACAGAACTTTTCCAATAATTTCTCATGAACTAAGCAGCGAGGTTGAAACGTTGGATCCAACGTCAATAACTCACCCACAACATTCAGCCATTGACCAAGCTTTTCCATTTGAAAGGTCTCCAACACGTGCATTTTAGGCAACATATGCTTCACTCTAGTGGCGGACACTAGAGGAGCAGCCTTCGATTGAGATAGTTCATTAACAGCAACTCTCAAAGAGTGAATCACAGCTCTAAGCTTATCGATATACACCTTCGAGTCAATCATCTTTTTATCAATATCTACGCGAAGAGCATCAACATGACCTCTCGCGTCTCCAATCATTTGATGGATTTCCCTATTCCTAAATCTCCTCTTTTCAATTTCCCCTTGCAGTTTTTCCTGATTTGAACTAACATGAGAGGCTACACTCGGCAAGTAGGTCGAAACTGGTTGCGAGTTCACATAATTTATAATGAGGTATCTTTTCAGCTCCTCGGCATTAGGATCCGAAAGCTGGATAGCGTCAAAAATACTAATGACTACGTTAGTCATAAGACCAGCTGCTTCCATATCCAATTCTTCCCCTCCAACCTTCTCAGGCCATTCTTGATGTCGGGGAAGACCACTGTGTTGATCCTCAGCGCGCTTGCTCCTTAGTGCAGCTAGGGTCTTATTATTCTGAATACGAGCCCTCTCATATTGCACTCTCAGCTTAGCATACACTTTCCTCTTTTCCTGAGGATTCAGAGAATCTAACTCTTTCAAATCCCTCTCCATAACTTTTTTCTCAACGAGGGAACCAGCCGCATTCCCGCTGGTAGGATTGCTTAACTTACGAATGACTTCCTTACAAAGCTCGTCATTCGACTCAGCATTCCTCACGGAAGTTGCTGCCCCATCAATTGTGATTACTTCAGCTCCAGCCCCATAGTCTAGGGATTCGTCTGAAGTACCCCTTTTCCTAATCTATTGCCCTTTCTTCAACCTATATTTGCGATATGCCAAATCTCTTCGATCATCATCGCTCAAAACATCAAGGTCTTGTTCATAACCCAAATTACCAATAGTTTTTTCTTGATTGGCGATCGTTTGGTCTATAACATCGACCTCTTCGATCTCATCCCCACTCAAGTTACTAGTCGTTTCCGCATCCAGGGCTTGCGTCTCCCTAGAACCCGAGCTTTTAGGAACTCCCTTGGCCTTAAAATACGCCGCAGAAGTTTTCCTTTTTGGGACATCCAACTCTACCAAATTCGAAGAAGGATCTACTTCTTCGACCATATCAACAGCCATCACTTTCGCAGGCTTAGGCCTTTTCGCGACCGGTTTCACAACCTTCAAAGTCGCTTTCCTTTTCGATTTTGTCGCTGGAGTTTTAAGCTTAACCTTCAGTGATAATACTTTTTTTTTTAGTTTTGGATTTACCTTCTTCACAAGGATCATCCTTTCCTACCGATGATATCTGAGTGGGCTGATCGGGAGACGGTAAAAACTCGTTCTCCCCCTCAGTCGTATCCACAGATGAGGTCCTATCTTTGGGGTTTCCCCTTCTCAATTCCGAAGAAGGTTCTTCATCGACCAGTCGGGAAATCTGTTTGCCCGAACGGGTGGTCCGATCATACCCCCCCCTTCTAAATTACCATAATATATCAAGTAATGTTGATATAACCAGTTGTTTAAACAATTTATCAGTCGACGAGTGACAAATAACTTCAACACAAGATTGCCCGAGAAAGTGACTCGCGAAAGGGTCACAAATTCAGACTCAAAGACGGAAACAAGTACTGTCGAACAAACTTAGAAGAAGCTAAGCTATCTAGTTCAAGACAATAGATCAAATTCCGATAGTTTAAAGTACTATAAAGTGATTTTTATCTTAGTATTCGGAGAAACGAATACAACAATCTCTTATTTTACTCTTAGATTCGTTGTTAAATCCTATTCTATGGCTCAAACAGCCACTATCCAAAACTACCTATTTTTACCCTAGGACAATTTGGGTAACTCAATATTATTATCTCAAATGCTATACTAACTCTATTTAATATCACAAATCATATAAAAACAGGGTTCACACAAACCAGCATAGAAAAGGAACTTCGAAAGTAAGATTCAATCCATCACGTGCGTTGCCTCAATTTCCTTAGCAAACCTAAAAATTGTAAGATGAAGCTTTTTGGACACAGAGGAATCAAATTGGATTCACCAAGGGTCAAAAAGGTGTATTTGACCAAGTATATGTCTTTTGTCCAGTGTTCTATAAATATTAAGCAAGTGAACAATGTGATAGATGAATATATAATAAAATGGTTACTAGAGATGGTCACTTGCTCATATCCTAACGAAAACGAGGCTAACGCCAAGCAATTATATAGGCAGTTTGGAGGCTTTATATGCTGAAATACCTCTTTGTTGAGTTTCATTTGCTAAGTTATTTGAAAGTAGGGTAATGTCATTTAGGTATATAGTAGAATGCGAGATGATTTCAACTTATGTGTTATTCAAGTACGCAATATTCTAAATATAGTAAAGTGGGTGAACCTTGTAGAGTGTTTGGCGAACAGTTTAGTAAGGAGGTTGTGTATTATATGATTAAGGCAAGAGTACACCTAATATTAGCAACAAAACAATAAAAAGTTTAATAAGTAAGAAGTATAGTAAGAAGTTTGGGACTTAATTAGCAATTTAATCATGTTAAAAAAGGCCAGTACTTCAAAAAAGAAAATGAATCTTACAAATGCAAGAGTATTACTATTCCATCGGAATTCTTCTGAACCCAATTTAAATACAAATTCTACTTGTTTAGAAAAAACACAAGAATTAAAGATATCATTCAACCATATTATGAATGATAGCAATTAGGGGCATACTTACTAGAGCAACGCCTTGACCCACAGACATCTTTAATTTGTCGAACTGCAAGGTGGGAAATGAAAATGTGTTCAATTCTATGAAACAACCTTTAATTTTCTTATGTCTCCTATATTTCTAGGTCAAATTTAAAGAGAATGCAAGAGTTAAAGCTCTCTCGAAACATAGTTTTCTTCTTTCAAGTAAAACGAATCCAACTAACACCAGTGAATCTCGAGTACAACATTTTAACCTTGATTATCACAGAGTTTTTTACTTAGAAGTAACTAAGAGTGTATAGTGTGTATTCTATATACACTTTTGTGACTCTGTGAGTTTTAATATTATTTTGTTTAGTCAGTAGTTCAATAGTCAAAGAACTATAGAGCCCAAAGTGAAAACATTTCCTGCAGAATATATTTTGAACAAATAAGTTATAAATAAAAATAAGAACCACAATAGAAATGTAGGGCTCTTTTACATAATGATCGTCGGATTGACAAGTGCAAACAAAGAAGTACAGACATTTTTACAAGAAAAATATTGTATCAAGTTATAAAGCGCTAACAAGAGTAAACACAGGTATATACAAAGGGTACTTTTCATCCCTGTGTTTCATGTGGTATTATACTTTTATAAGAAAGTAAAGGAGCAACTACTAACTACTAACCTCTAAGTTTAAGGTTTATATAGTTTACGCTTGCAAAGAGACAAGTAGCCAAAAATATTCATAGTAACTACTAAAAGGGTAGAAAACTTTAATTTATTAACCCTTGTTTACTTTCCATGGAAGAAATTCATACTATGAAATTGCGTTCTAGTTTACTATCAGTATACGAATTTAAGTCACTTAGACCTCATTAACTTTCCGACAGCTGGGTAAATTATACAATCAACCAAGGATGATGAATGTTAGTAAGATACATTCAATTGCCATACACTTAAGTGAAGATACCTATCACCATGCAAATTTTGTTCTCCTTATTTCTAACACTTTACTTAGATTTAAATTTAATTTGTTAAGTATTTATGCACGGAAAGCCAGTTATTCTAGCAAATTTATCATGGATAGGACTAGATATCCAATTGTCAATGGCGTCTTGACTGGTATTAAAAGGAAGAAGTTCAGTTTCAAACAAGGAAAATTTTATGAGTGGGCGTATTATTATTCATACCCTAGAGTTCTTCCTTTAGATGAGATTTCTAGACTGGGAAATTTATGATGTTTAAGAACTTAAGAAAAAACTGATAAAATACATTCTTGTAAGAAGGAAAAAAGATTGGACAAATTTAAAAAAAGGTTTATATAAACAAGAAGTAATATCAATGTAATAAGCAAAGTTGTGTTTTCTACATTTCTCGGTGTTTTGTCTACGTGGACAATGTTCAATAGTTAGATTAGGGATACATCTTAGATCTTTTAATAGTTTTCCTCTAAGTAGCGTTATATAGATAAAGTATTATGTACTCAGTATAGTTTATAATTTCTCTACAAGGAAAACAAAACCAACTAAGAAATAAAATGTATAACTTTTAACTTAACTTAAAAAATACTTTGAGAATCAGAGTCGAAGACAAAGGTATCTGTAGAGTATATAAACTAAAAAGAACCGAAAATTCTTTTAAACACACTGAGCAAGTATTATAGCACTTAATGATTATTCCTATCTACCCCATAACTCCTTTGATATCAAAAACAAATAAATATCCTCTTCGGAAACTACTCTAGTTAAAAACTTCTCTTGCTCTTTTTACTGGCATCTTAGACAAATCATTACTTAAATCAACATAACCTTTTTTCCCAGTAGCAATGGAACTTCTTAGATTCCCTTTATCTAGTGAAACAACAGCAGAAACAGAAAAATCATCAGCTTGGTTAAAATCTACTTCATAACCTAAATCTTCAAGTGATCCAATAGTAAGACGACTCAAAGGATGTTCTGCATCATCTGCATCTATAGCAAAAACCATAAGCTCATTATCCAAATCATCTATATCCCAATGTCCATCAATGGAACCTCTACCATTATTAGCATCTAATACTCTTTGTCCATTAATAATTCCGTCTTCTACAGGTACTCCATTTCCATTATTACCACCAAAGTCTCCAAATTCGGAAACTCCGGATGCTCCAACAAATCTAGGTTGTGCATTTGCGTTAAAATTTCCAGCTGCGTCAAAAGCTGGATCCTGTAGAAGATTTCTATTAAAATTCCAAAGTGTTCCTACTCCAGTTACATGAAGCATTTCATGCATAATAACGTCATCTAGCGTTCCATCATCTTCAAGAGCATCAATATCTGCATTATCAAAGGTCATTAAACCAAGAATAGGTAAATCTTCTTCAGAAACTGCACATGGACCAGCCTAAAAAAATAAATAAACACATTAGGAAATACCTGAGCTAAAATTCCTCCACGTCCATCTATGTCCACAGTATTCGCAACAATAACAAGACTGTCAAAAGTAAACCCAGCTGGAATGATAACGTCATCTTCTAGTGGATTACCACATACGTCATTAAAAGAAGCATCAGCTCCAAGAGTAATTTCTGTGAGCTCAGTTTGATCAACAATTGCTGAAATTCTTGTAGCAGCTTCTGTAAATGCGTTTAATCCACCTTCAGATGGACAACCAGAGAAAATAAGTTGCACATAGTCATCTGGATTAATCACTTCTCCTAAAGTTACAGTGTTGCAGTTTCCACCAGCAGACGCGCTCGCGACAATAATCAAAAAGATGAAACAACACACTCCACCTCCACAAAGATAAACTGCTTTCATAACTTTACTTTTCTCATACTCTTTGTTTCCCACTGTTAACATAGGAACAGGCGCTGGTGTAGAATATGGAACTCCTACCAGTTTCTGCGAAGGGATTGGAGCAGAAACAGGCCTTGCCTCGGGCATTTTTTCACTTTCTGAACCTTGAACAGCAGCATATGCAACTACAGTTTGCTAGAAGTTAAATTATAAACAATATATACAGGTGGTTGGCTTTCTTCAGCTTCTACGACAGGAACTTCACTGTTTCTCATTTTTATTCTTTGACTTCCTTTTTATTAAACGGATATATCTGAAATATGGTTTTTTTCCGGGGATATTTTTTATGCCCAAAATATTAATTGGAGAATTTGAGTAATTTTGTGACCGATCCAAAAATTAATAAAAAAGAAGTTACTCTTTTAATAGAAACTGCTGAATATGGGATTACCCTAGATATTAGATGAATATTGGAAGTATTTTATTGTAATATATTGGTAATTATTCAAATTTATAAGAACTTATTGAAAGTTATACTATAGAAAAAGTAATTGATTATGAATACATTTTTTTTGAAAGATTTCTGGAGAAAATATTAAATCAAGTAGTTTTTTTTTGGTAAAGAGATAGATATAATAATCTCTTTAAAAGTCATAAAAGAATATTCAATAGAATTCAGACGGATTGTAACTTATAGTTGAAAACATATTATTATACTAGATATATGTTCAATTGTCCACATAAGACAGCTGATAAAATATACCAGAATATAACGGTAAGATTGATAGAGGATGCTAGGGATGCTATCAAAGTGGTATTCTCAAATAAGTAAACCAAATTTAGTTAGCTTAATAATATTTCTTATCGGTATCAATACATCTTTAACGTGAATATCACTTCCAATATATTTTGTCTGATTATACTATTGTTATTTAAAAATATATTCTACTGGTAGACTAATAGTGTTTTACTACTGAAATTTAATATTAACCCACAATCGCTATATATATATATATGAGTACAAGACCAGAAAGTGAATAAATGGAACTTAACTAACGTTAATAATTATTTCTATCTCCTCACGTGAAAGAACCCGTTACCACATCTTGGACATGTCCTCAAAATATCCATGAGTGCCAAACATTATGTAAGCCCTATGAACAGATAGCTTACTTATTCTATACAGGGAAGAAACAATTTTTTATAAAACAATATCCTAAGAGTATATGAATTGTAGAGCAAAGACTTCGTTTAGATCAGAGCCTACAAATAATTTGTGGTTCCATTGTAAGTGTTTAAGACTTTGTGATGTAAGACAATTAAGTTTGACTCGGTGCCTAGTTCTCTAAGCACATGTTATCTTATAATTATTGCCTCTAGATTTGATAAATCCCTTGTTTTAAGTAAACAACTAAGATGATAGTAAAATAAATAAGCGCAAAGTTGAATCATTGCAGGTAAACTACTTTGAAGAAAAAAGAGATTAAAGACAAACATTTATTAAAACCACTAGAACTCTACCACTCCTTTGTAGTATTTTAGAGTCGAATAGTCAGTATTGAACCTATTTTTGGGTTTTCGTGGCTCACTGCCATATAGGGTAATATACTTAGTAATATTGTTCTATTCATTTAAGGGAGACTCAAAAGAATAAGAAACGGTAGCCACTACTCTTATTATGACATTGTAAAAAACAGGTGAAGAGCCTAACCGAAAGAACATGAGCCCTGAAAATAGAAGGTTTTACCTCCTCGACCCGAACTTGAAGGTAAAATTTACTTTTTGGAGTAAGGGTTGAGACCCTATATGTCTTACCTTGGTTCATGGGAATGGTTCTTAACAGACTTAGACTTACTCTTCTTGGAATACAGGTGAACTAGAAGCTTTCCCCATTATTGAGAGTTTCTGCAGATTCATATTAGCAGTTATTATCGTCACGGCTATGTAAAGGTCAACCACTGTTATGTTAATTAAGTTAAATAACTATTGATTGCAATATACAACAACTATGAATTTCTTATTTAACATACCATCGATTGCAATTTCCGTTTAGGAAATGGCCAATGGTGCATAAGAGTTCAGTAAAAGAAGTTAATACGGGTTATCTCTTTGGAAGATAAAAACTTAGTGCGAGTTAGTAAGATAGGAAAAACTAAGACAAATAATTTGTATCCAAAGTTAGCTGACCTTCGGGGTCATCTATGTGTGCATACAGAGAAAATGTATCATTAACAAACTGAAGAACCTCACATTTAGACTCAAATTCACCCAAGCAAACTTTTAATGCATAAAGAATCCTCAAATGTTATTCTCAAAACTCGACGTTCTTGATGAACTTCTCCATCGATTCCTGAATTAGGGATACTTTTCTGGCTCTATGTGATTTTGAAACTTTCTCAGATTCAATGAATCCCTAGAAAAAGATGAAAATACCAAAAGTGTACTTAATAAACAATCATTCTCTATCTCAAAATTCATGTAGTGAGGAGCAAATAGCGCAATTGCCGGCATACTGCAGAGAAAAGTTTAGGTGGTCTTATATTATTTATCTAGCAAGCTATGTCGATTCTTGTCTCGAATTAAGCATTAGGGGTTAGAACAACGTTGAGAAATCTTAGTTTTTTATAAGGAACAAAAGAATCAACGCTCAGCCGGCATTGAAGAATATTAAATATTTTTTCTACCCCCATTCCCATTTGAGCGGTCAATGAGCTATTAAATTTTCAGAGTGTGTTAGGATGAAAGAATGTATATTGGGTTATTTTGAAGTAATTTTATATTTTCGCAAATAATTCACATTCAAATCCTTCGATGGAGTAAAATCTGAAAAACTTTCATTTGGAAATTGTAGAGCTCAACATAACTGGTCAGTCTGATAGCTACTTTGCTTGAGTTTAACTTACCTTAGAAAAGAAGCTAGCCATCAAATTCTGAAACTAAAGTATAATTAATTGCTCTGTGCCCGTATACTCAAATATTTCGATTGAAAAAATTATTAATTCTCTCAAAATAATTTAGAAAATTCACAGGAAGAAAAAATAGTTATATATATACGGACATAAAAGATAATGCTGAATTTCTGCTAAGGACTATAAGAGCAGCTAGGATATGAGAAGATATTGTCAAATGATTATTCATTGTAAATATTTGAAACGAATATAGCACATAATAATCAAATGTGTGACATAGATCCAAAACACCTTCCAATAAGCGATACAAACGAATGGAAAAGTTAAGAAAACGTCGCAATTAATGAGGAGCAAAATAATTTTTTAGATTGCAATGCTAACAAAAATACTAAAGAAATTGAAGGTACAGTTTCAAATGAAACCAATCTTATTTCTACTCAGCAAGTAGCTCGTTTTTAGTAGTTCTCGAACAGCTTATAATATAATGAAAGAGGATATTAAACGAAAAGATTTTTATAATCTATGTTTAAGTTGACTTGCTGCTAATTGATTTTTTCTTTTTTCAAATTCTTTAAAGGAAACATTACAAAAACTTTGTTGGCGATGATTTAATTAGTATATAGTTAACAAGATTTGTTGCATTAACGTAATCGATAGGAAGATATCAACCAACATTCTTGGGTTTATCATAAAAAGTCAACTCCAAGAATATAGAGAGAGATACAGGAAATATCAGAGTTATGAATAAAGATACAGAAAGTAACAGAAACTGGAAAATCGCTCTGGGGAAAGTTTCCATCAGAAAGCAATGGAGGAACTGGTGACAGGCTATTCTTATTCAAATTTTAACTGTTTAGGATAATAAGTGAAGGCTTCCTGCTAAGTAAACAGGCTTGGAGTTACTCTTATATCTTTCCACTTAATCATACTTACCCAATTCCTCGGTGACTCAAACATAAATGTACAATTTTCTAAGATCTTATCTATATTCCTAAATTTAACCTCTGGGTTTTCCTTAAAGCAAGTGATCAAATTAATGACTAGCGTACATACTTTTCGTGGCCAAGAATGTCTTGCTTTACTTTACGAAAGAGTCCTTTGCAATCAATAATGATATTCAAGTGCTTTGTCTTGGATTCTCTTGAGGTATGACAATACCTACTTGTGTGACCTGGTGCTAGGATCATCCATTAGCACATGTACTGACATGCCCTGTTTTCTTAGCGCCAACTTAAAGAAAATATCTTCCTAAGACTTGTGCCAAGACAGAAAAACTATTAGTGTCTAGCCAAATAACAGTTATAAAGGTGCAATTTATAGCATAGTCTCTGGTCAGAAAATAAATGGTTGGCCACATATGCAAACTTCAATATTATATCATATGCCATTCCTAAGTTGAGCCTGCAAAATATAGTAGTTATAGATGTTAAATTTAAGAAACTCTAGCTCTATTGACTTTATTATTACCAATTAGTAATTCATTAGCTTTAGATCCATCAAAACATTTGATCAAATTCCAACAAAATATATTTTTCTTATTTAACTGAACTTTTCGGCATCACAAGTGTTGTCTACGTTTACTTTTTTGTACCATTGTCATAGTAAGACGTAATATAACCTAGGAAACATTGTTTTACGATCTGTATTAGCTATTACGTGTTTTCATGGCTGAGTGAAGTTATTTCACCCTTTCAGTAGTGTTTTTTAAAGCTGTAAGTGTTTTCGGTATCAGTAACCAATAAAATTGGCTCTACTTTCTTTTCTTAAGGCTAGTTTTGAGGCCGGGCCTTTTACTTCAGGAATATGTTCACACTAAGTTCATCAAATTCATTATCATATACAAAGTTGCTTATTGTCACATCGCTTAGGTTAGAGGTAAATCTTCTCATTTGTGATCCTTTTACACTGCATATAGTTGTTGTTAAAGTGGCGAAAAAATGGTGTCAAAAGTGAGTATATTTTTGCCAGTTTTCTTCATAAAGTTCTCAAAATCCTTGTTCTCATCCGTCATAGTCGCCTCCGTTTTATTTGGTTCCCCAACATCTTGACCCTTAGAATACGTCAAGAGTTGACCCGCTAAGCACCATCGTACATTCAAATTTGAATAATTTAGAAAGCAATTGACGTTACATGGGAATATTGCTAGGAATTAATGCTTGCTTACCCCATGATTCGTATAATCTTGATTACCTTCAGCAAAATATCCCTGAAATTTCTGTGTAGCTTATATTAGAAGCTTGTTTAATCTACACTCATCTCATGTTTCATGGAAACAGCGGAGCTCCGTTCATATTTCTTGGTCCACACTCTAGCCACCTTCGTGATGTCCAATTCACATCATATCATTGGTCTCTTCACGAGTAGAAACAAAATCTTTGGAATTTTGTATAAAGCTTTTGAATAAATCTTTTTTAACCGATGTACAGAAAAATTTGTAATGTGAAGAGCCATTTTTTACTTTATTTCCGGTTTCAAACTCTCCTTGATGATTAATCATGTGAATCTCTTCTTTTCTTCACCTTCAAGCATGCTTTTCTTATGAATCAGAATGTTTTTACCTCATGATTGCGATGATTTTTTTGTAGATTTAGACGAAAATGCACCGAGATGTGTGAAAATATGATTTAATTCTTGGTTGAAACAGGCATTTTTTCTGAGTAATATACTTATCTATTCTCAATTCAATGTTTTGCACCTCCAATCCCATTTTACAATGCTAATTGCGTTTTGAAAACACTGGGATATACTAATCTCACCCTTAAACTTTGTACTGGTGAGCATCTTCCTCACCTATAGCTCTATTTCTGAGGTAAACTAGCTACCTTCAGTCAAATTTCCTACTGTTTGGCTTATTCCTTATGTTTGTATGTCTACAACTAGCAGTTGGAGGTTAGCCATTTACTTTCTCTTTTTTATATATCTACTGTTCAGAATTTCTAGTTTTAAACTTCTCGAAATTTTTCTATATACCGCGCTTAGATTATGGCAATGGAATTCAGCATTTTGTACATTGCAAATGGTCTCAACTAAAGTATTCAATTGTTGAGAAACTCGACGGGGAATATCAGTAAAGATGAATATCTGATCCTGTAGCATGAAAACTGATCCAGATGAAAATTGCTTTCTCTTTCACAGTTTGGGCATAAATATTAGAAATAATTAGGCTCTGGGATTGAAAATCTACACATGAATGGAGTTCTTTGAGTTAATTAATTCATAGTCCCCACTTCTTACGTTGCATTGACACATCGAAAAAAATATCATATTCCATATTAGAAACATTGTATATAAGGAGTTTGTTCTTTGCTTTCAAATATTTTTATGAAATATATTGACCTTAGCAAGAACTATTCACAATTTACATTACCAGAGCAATTTCCATTTACCTTTACTTAGATTTTTTGCATCATTCATATATATCATTCGGAAAGGCTTCAATACCAACATATTTTGTAATTTGGATTAAGTGCTGAATATGGTATAATTCTTAACACTCACTTGATTTATAATTTAATTTTTATGTCAGTAAAGAGTCTAGAATTCTGACTTTATTAAGACAATTCGGGTTAAAGGTGAATTTTACACTACTAATCAGAAATCAATAATTATAGTTGGAAAATGTTCAAAATCAATTAATAAACAATTGCTGGGAAAAATATAGCCATTAAATAAAAAATAAAACATGCTTCATTCCCTTTAAACACTAGATGCTGAAATGTTCTGCAGCAGATGCGTTAGCTTCGAATAGCTAGAGTCTTGCGGTATTTGAAGATGGTATTAAAAGCTAATCAATGAGAATTAAAACATATGTTTTCAATTGCAAGCCTTAACACTGCTGAGCACTGCTTGTTAATATAGCTTTGCTCTTACCGCAGCAGAACGATAATTTGACCATTCCTTTCAGAATTGATATTATGCTCTATTTACGAACTTTATAATTGTGAGATTTTAATTCAAAGCTCAAAAATAAAGTACTATTTTTTTATGTCAATGATGTATACATATATTTCTCTATTCTTGGAAAAACATTTTGGTTGTTCCATCCTAGTAACTTTTTTGCTTTACTCGGTTACTTTCTTTTCACTTCATAATTTTATCTTTAAATTGCTCCTGAACTTGAAGACATATTAGTATTAATACTAACTCAAACATGTTTTGTTAAGTTATTATAAGTGAAAATTTTTGAACTAAATCCATATAGAATTATCCCCCAAAGCCTTGTTACCTGGTTAACCGAAGCAGATGTTCCCCATCGACCTTAGTTTCCATGTATATTATAGGTTTTACATGGAAAGGATGAGTCTGGAACTATTAACTCTCTGTAGCTCATTCTTCATCAGGCATTTAGCTTGGCTGATTTTGTGGTGACAAACAAATATTTTTCTTCTGCTTTTTAGGTGAGTAAACTTTCATTACTCTAATTGAAACTCTACTTTTCTCGATATTTCTATTTTCTAGGCGCTCCTAAGTATCTAGATTCGACTTAACTCAACATAAATGATTTGTAGATTGATTTGTTGCACATTTTTAAATCCGAAGTTGATCATTCAGTTTCTCTGAAGCTATGATTTAATAGGGAAATTACAAAATATTCGCTTTGAAATAACCATCCCCAAGATATTCCAGATATTCAACTTATACAAGAGCTCCAGTAAATCTGCTTACTAAATTTCGTGATCAAAGCGCAATAGTAAACAAAGCAACATTGAGCTAAACTCTCTAAAACAGTACCTTTGTTCCAATAAGTAGGAACTCTTAGTACTACGTAAATCCTTATGATGAAAGTCAAATTCAAGACTGCCATATTCTTTTTCTGATATTGTAAAATATAACTACTTATTAAAAAAACAGTTCTTACTAAAACAAACTCCACTCGTCATCACAGCTAATGAAACTTATTAAATAACCTTTTAAAGAAGTTATTTCCCATTTTAGCAGGTTTAGGAATAACTTCTCTGTTTGCATCAAGAACTTCGAAATCCTCAACAGTTCTATTTCTAAACTTTGGTATTATAATTTCAATTAAGTTATTCAAATATTCTTTATGATTACTTTGAACGAAAGTGAAAGCTATAGATTTTTCACTTGATATAAAAATATCAATAACATATTCTGTTCCAAAAATCATACGTGCAAAACCTTTATACACAAAACTTTGAGTAATTCCTTCTTGTGATTTAAACAAGTCTACAAGAATAACAAAAGTAGATAAAAGAAGAAACCTTCCAAAAATAAGTTGAATATCAGTTATGAAAGAAGGTTCTATTTTTGCTCTCTTTAGTTCAGGAAGTAATTCAGGAAGAATAAACACATCATTTTCTATTTCTACAGGTATCAAAACCAAACTTTTCAAAGCCAAATTTAAAATATATTTCTTTTCTTTATCAGAATATTCTTTTAATAAAATATTAAAAAGTTCTTTATTTAGTTTTCCTTTATCAACATAAATTCTATATAAAGAAAATTTATTACTTGGAATTCTAAAAGCAAGTTCATGAAAATTTGGATCTCTGATAAACTTACCTAAAGCTTGAGCAAGATAAGAAGGTGCAAAAAATATAAAGTTTTCATCTGCCTCCAAAGCTAAATAAGGAAAATAACAAATTAAACCAACTTTTGAATATATTTCAAGCATTTGTTCAACTTCCCAATCTTCAAAACCACAAGAATAAGATTTATCTTCAAATTCTTTCAAAGTCATAATATTTGTTTGTTCTCTACAATTATCAAGGAAAAGAATGTCTGCGGTTCCTAATTCAAAGTTCAAAAAGTTTTCTTTATCTATACCAGCTGCTCCAGAAACAAGACTCTTTATCTTATCTTTAATATCTTTTTTCTCTTGAGAATCTAATTTTGAATTCTCAATAGGAAAGAAAATATTGAGATCATTTTTCAATATATTTAACTCAGAAGAAAGATTTTCAACAAAGTTTTGAAGTTTATTTTGTATTTTTTCTAAATTTGTATCTTTAATATTTTTTCTGTTATATCTTCTTAAATATGTACCAATAAAAATAACTGGTGCTTTTTCTGTATTTCTTAAAATACTTTCACACCAAAATTTTAATCTAAATAAATCATTTTGAGATATTTTTGTCATATTAAAAACTAGAAAATAAAGAGAATTTGTGTTCATAAAAATATGATGAACAGAAGAAAATATTTCTTGTCCACCAAAATCATAAACACGAAAATAAATATCATCTGTAGCAAAACCATAACTACTTGTTTTCATATCTTCAATAAACTTTTCATCATAAACTGTTCTTGAAAGAAGTTCTTTTTCAAAATCAAGTTTATATTTTGTTTCAACTTCTTGATTAGGATCAAAATCAGCATAAACAACATAAGGAAGACTATTTTTAACTCTCTGAATACTTAGTTCATATTTAGATATTGAATTCCAGTTATAATTATTTGGATGTACTGAAAATATATCAATATCATTCAAAACTAAAGTTGAGTTATTATCAAGTAAAAAAGTTTTATCAAATAAACTTCTTATGGTAGAAGTTTTTCCAACTCTTCCATCACCCATAAAAAGAACTTGACATTCATTTAAAAGGGTTAGATAATTGTAGTTATCTTTTAGCACTGTTGAAACATAATGTTTAAGCCTTTCTTCTAACTTTTTAGTATTGAAAATATTCTTTCCAAATTCAAACAAAAACAGGGAAGAATGATTATCAAGTGAATCTTGAACTTCATCTTTGTTTTCTTCAATATTTATTTCACCAACTCGCAAACTAAAAGTCAAATCAAAACAAAAATAAACATAAACTTCAATAAAAAAGGCAAATTATTCAAACAATCTTTTGTTAAATTGGTAATTTCTGCATTTTGAAAGTTCAAGTTATCTTCTTGAATACTAGAAATAAAGAAAAGAAAAGTGAATACAAAATATCTATCAAACTATTCATTCTTGAAACTTCCTTCAACATTTTAACAAGTATTTCTTCTTTCATATTATTTTCTTGAAATCTATTATTTAACATAAATAAAAAGTTTACTTTATTGACTTTATTTTTTGTCCTTTTAAAAACTGAGAAAGAGAATTATCTTTTGGAATATTGCAACAAGTAAAACTAAAATATAAAAACAACAAAAAATATACTTTAGTGACTGAATATTTAATTTTTGTTTTATTTTTTTCATTCCAATAAAATTCAAGGTGTTTAAATGACAATATACAAACCTAAAATAAAAACAAAAGAAGAAAATACTCAAGTTGTTGAATCTTTGGGAACTTTTTAAACCAAATAGAAAGGTTTTTTCCAATAAACTCTAAAGGACAGAAGTAAAGACTAAATAATAAAACAAGATATATGAATACTTCAATATCTCAATCTCTTCGTGCACATTCGCTTCTTGAATAAGCTCTTCTGCTTCCTTTCTAAACTTTTTCCCTTCAGTTGGGTTGTAATTATCATCATGCGACCTATGAATTAGAAGGGGAAATAAATAAACCATTGAATGATGAAATTTTTCCTATGATTTCTGTTATTAAATTGTTGTTTAATTGATGGGATTTTAAATGACATTTTTTATGTTTTTTGTTTAAATTTGGTTTTTTTATTTGAAATTCGAGAAATATATTTTTTCTCATGAATTAATGAGAATCCCGTTTAAAAAATGTTTTTATTATGAAAAATATTCAACCGATCTAATTTTTATTCCATATTTTTTCAAAATAAAAATTAATAAATATAAACACATTTTTAGATAATAATTATTTATAATCAAGTTTATTGTAAATTTGGTTTACAAAACGAGGTTGTTTTAGAATCCAACTCGCTTTGAAAAGAACGAAATGAGTTATGTATAAAGCTTCTTAGCAGTAAATTTAGATTATATTTTAAGGGAATTCCGTGGCAATGCCAATTGAGTCAGAGGACCTAAACCTGAACGAGCCTGTGGTCTTGCCAATACTCTCCACAGTAAAACTATTATTGTAATTACGTTATTTCCATAAACGGGTGTTCTTGAGCAGCAGGATCCCTCTTGTTCCAATAACTTCTTGAATCTTGTGCTTGATTTCCCAAAATCCAACCCAGAATTGAAAGAAAACAGCAATCACGACTGTAAAACATCGGAAGGTGCCAGTTCAAGTGATCCAGTGGTCCAGGTGAAAGATGATATGTATCCAGATGGTTCAGGACATTCAATTAAATGATTCGCAGCAGCTTTTTTCCAAGGTTTACGCTTCCGGCTACATATTCCTCTCTCGACATGGTTTTATCTACATCCAAGTTGCAGGAGGCCGATTATGAACCCCACGGGGTATTTCTGCGCTGCTTGTTGATCTTTTAGCTGTTCAGTCCTATCTGCCACATACATATTATTGGGATTTTGACCCTTTTTTGGCTAATGTTACACGATCCGCCGATTTTAGGGTTTCCAGTTCATTAACTACATCCAGGTTCAAGAAGATCATATTTTACTAGGTTGTGGTGGTTCCAGGTTGGTGATGGAGTGGCTTCTATTGCTATTATTATGTCTTGGTTTTCTCTCTCTGGCTACCTGGTGCTTTTCTTTGGCGTGCAGGGGATTCCTAGCAAGTCGGGTGTGTTTGAGGTTAGGAGGGGGCACCCAGATCTAATCCTGGGTGGTGAGGTGAGATGGGTTGGAGAAAATTCCAGTGGTTGTTGGCGCTGTGAGTAGGCGGGTGGGAGGTTCACAGTGCTTCTTTCTAATTGTTCATGCTTTTGTGAAATTGAAGTTAAAGTTGGAGGTTCATGGTCATGTGGCACAGGTTTGTCATGTTGTTACAGATGTTCTATGACCATGTTTTGTAGCAGTGCTTTTCCCAAAGATAGTCTTTCACTGAGATATTGTGTCGTTCCAGGTTCTAGAACGGTTGTTTCACGTGCTGCGTCCAGTTGAGCATCCACAGTTTCCTGTTCACTGAAGGTTTGGATTCTTTGTTCTGCAAGTTCACCAACATTTACATTTACATCCTGCAGGTTGAAGCTCATACTCTCGAGATTGTCTATCTTACTTTTTAAATTTTTAAAAAATTCGTTGAATCTCTTCTTGATGGTTGGCTGGGCAAAGTTGTAAATGCCCACACGGTCCAATAGAAAATTCATAAACAAAATTTGAAGGTATTACAAAAACGGGTCATATTGCCAAAATTACAAATTTTGTACCTGTAAAGACATTTAGAGGGGCTGGAAACAAAGTGCAGAACGATAAGAGCTACCAAGTAAACAGTAATCATTAAAAAGTAAATGTTAGAGTGTCTTCTCCTGCTTACTCTATGGAATTACTTCACCTACAGTTTATAATTAAACTTACTCGTTGAAGATTGGGTTAGCGTAATCCTTCAAAAATGTCCCTCATGAGTCCATCCGCCCTTCTCACTCGGTCTTCGTTGAAGATGAGGATGGATTTAAGAGCTTTGCCATATCATGAAGACAGGTATATTGAAGAGCTCACACATGCTATGAACAAAGGACTAGGATAATCGCAATGAAAGTTTCAATAACCTGAGGCTATATTCCAAACTCTAAAAAATTCAGATTCTATAATAGCATAGAAAATTTAAGGTTTAAAAGTCTTAGATTAAACATGAAAAATTACTGACGTTTGAAGGGATTATTTATCCACAGATCCAATAACAGAAATAGCATCAACCGAATATGCAGATCAAGGTATAAATTTCTTTTTCTAAAGATTCTTTAAATTAAGATTTTTCAGCAATTCAATAGTTTCAAATATATGACTCATGTAGTTAGAAGAAATCTTGTAACTAAAGACCACATTTTACCCATTGTAACTGCTTAGCCGTTTTTAAATTTTCCAAAAGCAAAGTCTTCTCCTTGAACTATGGTTTTGAATAAGTAATTCTTGAACACAAAGCTAAGAAATAATGAAATGTAAAGATACTTTGCCCATCACAGCGGAGAGACTTTCATGCTCCCCACGTAATTATAAACATCCCTTCTTAGGGCGTCAAACTTACCATCAATTTCATCAACATTCTTTTTTTGCTAGATCTTTGGTGCTTTGGATTTGCAATTTAGATAATTAGAAATTCTACCAATAGAAAATTCTGTGTTTTTGACAAATATGTAAAGAACCTTGTCCCGTTTTTGCCTCTAATTTTGGATTTTTCGGGATTGATTTTTTAGTTCCGCAATTCTTTACTGCATGTGATTTGATTGGTTAAATTATGTTTTGGTCTGTTAAGAGCTAAAAGAGGACTTAAACAATATTTCGAACACAATCACATAAAAAAATCCAGAAAAAAAAATAAAAAAAATAAAGAAAATATAAGAAAAAACTTGAATTACAGTTGGGCTCTTCAAAGATTTATTTCAGGTAATAAAATGGAGGAGGAAAGAACAACAACACCTGCTGTAGGATTACTTAAGATTTCTAAGATAAGCTCCCATTTCTTTTTGAAATTGGATGCACAGAAAAATATTTTTACACAGAAGACAATTCAAGAAATACAAAATAAAATGTAGAAGTGACAAGAATTATTTTCTTGTGATAAAGATTAAATTTGATTTTTCAAGAAATATCTTTGTTTTCTTTGTATTAAACCTAAGACATCTTGACCATAAATTTAAAGCTGAGTTAAACATTAACGAAACGTTTCAGATAAAGCTGACAAATAAAATAGAACCATTCACATACGTGGGAAAGCACAGACAGTTACTATTCACTCTGAATTCATTCTTTCAACACAATTCTTTTAAATTTAACTTGTCAAAGAATTTATTACAAAATAGACGAGGAATTATAAGAGTATAAAAAAGATACATGAGATGTCATACAGAGGTTTTAGTACGCTTTATTGTAGTTTGTATGATCCAAGGTGGTTTTTTTAGAATTATTTAAATGAAACTACAAATATTCGATGACTATTTAATGGTTTGGCTTTCTAAAAAACTATTCAGAAACACCTTTATGATATCAATTAATACTGTATTCAAACAGATAAATCCCGGGTTTTTTTATGTTAAAAGGTGCTTGTTATACTACCTGTATATGTACATTGTTGTATGAATATATATATATATATATATTGACTGCACTTTTCTCAATACCAAGAACGATCCAAATGTTATAATAATCCTTAAAATTTTTACCCTGTAAAATATAGAGCTCGCCATGAGTGATGGATCAAAATCCTGGGCACGAATTACTAAAGAATTATGTGTGATGACTCTTCAGTGTATTAATCATCTTCTACTTTTTCTTGCATTTTACTTGGGGTATTTATGTGAGGAAGAATTAGTTAATTATCGCAGGAATATATATTAAATAATAGTTGAAACTTTTTCACTTCCATCAACCCTAGTTTCTTTTATTCAAGATTTGTTAACTAAGTTTCTCAATAATACCCAGTTAAACTTCAAGAGGAAATAATAATAGAAAGGGATAGTCCGTGCTAAATAGCTACTCAGATTAGTTTAACGTCTATAAATAAATTCGCCCAATAAGTAGAGTTAATATTCAGCAAGTTTAAAACTAAAGAAGACATGAAAAGGCCACAAAATAGGTGTGTTTTGGATGAATTCATGACCTATTACAATGATATTATTAAGAAGGGTCAATTTAAAACCATGTGCAAATGGAAAACGTTGATCTGTAAAAATGTAGTCACATCAGATGGTATAATTCATTATCTTCAAGATCAAATCCGTTCAATTTATACTTACACACCAAAGTATAAAGATGAGAAACTGAATATATAATTATAACCTGGAAGCTAATAAATTTACATTGTAAAGCTTTTTGGAGAGAATAAAGATACTGATAATAGAAGCACCTGGTCTGTTTGAATGAGTATATATATATATATATATCCTCTCTGGAATTTTTTTTGGCAGAATCTTTATTAATAATTACTGTTCCATTATTAAAAAAATCTTTCTTCCTAGAGGACGGAAAAATATAGATCATTATTCATATAAAAAAGCTAAAACAAATCTTGGCAAGGTTCTTGTATCTATTTCTAACGAGATGTAGTTGAAGTTTCTTATTTCAAACTAAGGAAGAATCAAGACTTTAAATGAATTCATATTAAAATTTTCAAAGCTCGTATCGAAATTAATGTTACCCTTTTCAACGAGGATTCTAATTCCAATGAAAGATTGAGAAAAAGCTTTCTACAATATGGGTTATATATATAATAAAAAAATTAATAGGGTATAGTTAAAAAACATTTTGATCAAGAACTAAATTTCTTAAAAGAATTGCAATAGAATCTACAATCAGCTACGAAAATATGGAAAACTCTCAAGTAGATATGGGTAGAAATGATTTTTGCATAATCCTTATTCCCCAATTTTGAACAATATTATTATCTTTAACCTGGAATATTGTATATTTATATTTTAAGTTTAAGTTAAATATCCTTAAAACCTTATAAATGGGTTGAAGTTTTCTATTTTTGAAAAAATACCCTTCAGTAGAATCTTTCTATTCTTGAAATTCTATCCTTTAGCTTGAGTTTTAAGTACACATCCTTAATGTTAAATTATTTTGAAGTTTAAAAATTAAAAAAAAAAGACTAACCCTAGAAGAATTTTGCAAGAAACTAGAGTATAGCGCTTAACATCTCTGTTTAATATATATTTTGAATAAGACCGCCCACATCGTTTCATTTTTAAATATTTTCTGAAAACAAATCTGAGTCTTGGATATATTTTTTTAATTTAAATGTGGAGCTTGAACATATATAAAGTTAAGTGAACTCATATTATTCTCCAATTTCAACAGAGATGGTAGACTGCTCTTTCTAACATTTAATAAACATCCATTAAGTTATGAAACCAATTCTACAATAATAAATCCGATTTCAATACTAATCTTTCTCAACTCTCTAAAGTTAGCAATGTATACTTTAAAATTTCATAGTCTACTTTTTTTACTTTTTCCTTATTATTTTGCTAGTTAAATATCAATACTTTTTCAGACTTTGAACCGTGTAATATAATTTAATATTGCTGAATAATTCATATAAACTAAGGGGTTACTCTGACACCTATTACTATCAATAAATCAGAAAACCATATATCTTACCAATATAATTTTCTAACTATCGTAATTTTTCCAACACATTATCAAAAGAGCAAGTATTTCTTATTACTTTCATCGTTACTTTGTTCGTATAATCTGTGACATTTCAATTTCGGGTTGCTGTTAGTTCTTCTGGAACCTTCATGCTGCATATAATCTATTTGCACGCACAAGATAGAGTAAATAGACTATTGCACAGAGGTTTAACCCCACCAGGCTTTCTTTCTTTTGAATTGGCAACTGTGGTTTGTAAATAAGAAAGTTTGGAGTATGAATTTACTGGAGGTATCAATGTATTAATATACTCGTTGACCTATAGTAAAATACAATAAATATTGGTATGTTTATAGAACATAATTAATAGCTTTATTATTTCCCTTTATTACCGCTTTACTTTATGTGTATATTCATTGATATTTCAATCTTTATTTTTCTACTTGCCTTTCCTTTGGGTTTGAATATTAAAAATTAATTTAGGAAATTATAGATAAAAAACAACGGATAAAATGGCATAAAATATGGCGGGAGCGATAAAAATATTTGCGAAGTTTTAAAGGAAACATATACTTAGGATAATATAATGATATATTCAAGGGGGTATTAAGGGTTTGGCTTGTAGCTACGATTTGATATATTTATTCCAATATGGCCTCAGGGTTTCCAACTACTATTTAGGCTGCAAAGAAAAAAAACAATATTATTATATAACATACGACCTTTAAGGATTATAAGTTTGCTGGGAATTACGTTGTGGGTTTTGAAGTTACTTTGACTGGGTCTTAACATTATCATAAACACATTTTGAGGTTCTAATCTTATGACCCTTAATTTTGATATGTTAAGAGCTTGAGTTCTCGATTTTTTTTAATTTTTTAAATATTTTCTGGTGCTCCGTAGGTATATTGCTACTCAACTCATACATATGAGATTTGGTCCATTGTTCCATTTTTTTCTTATTTATTGTTTCATCCATTGGGCTACTGGAAAGTTGATAGTAATAATAGTCTAAATGTTGTTTACACACGAGACTATTGCCAATGATACACAATTTTACATCTAAAAGAGGTTTGTTGTAATTTAATTAGAAAGAATCACCTATCCCAAAATTATGAATCCTTGATTTCCGTCATTCCAGAATATTATTATCTCATTTGAATCACTTTCCCCCTGTTTCCACATGACAAAAATTTATAATAAGTGTCTTTATGATATGAGACCTTTTCATATGGGTAAAGTTTTATTTGTGGAATAATGATATATCAAAATGAGCTCATATATCATTTGGGAAATATCGAACCTCAAAAACAACCAAGGTTTAAAATTTTTGATAATATAAATTCAGTTTTTATATTATTTTCTCAACGTTTCAGCTAGTTGGATATGTATGAGTACCATTTAGTTAAAAGAAAAATAATTTTCAACTACCGTTCATTTGATCAGCTATAGAGAAACGAAGCTTTAGGGGACTGTCTTTCAATATGATTCAATAATTTAACCGGTGTTAAACAAAATTAAGCTGTAAATACAAGGATAAAATAATTTGAAGAAAAATGAAAAAATAATATTTTAAAGGCTTACAGTCTACTGTTTCTGAATCAATAAGTTCCTTGTTATTATTTATTTCCTCACTGAAACGTATATGAAATTGACTAAGATAAAATCTCCCTAAGGAATCCCGGTTCTCTTCTTTTGATGGAGCAATATGACTGAAGTTCCTGTAATTGAGATATTTGAACAGTCAATATGATTTCATGTCTAAAGTTTATAGACAATGTATTAACTTACTATTCTAACTATATTTTTAACTTGATTTCAATAAATGAGGAATTCCCACATATATGAATAAATTCTTGCTAAGGCCCTCCATAATGAAAAAGGCTTAATATCGGCATTCTGGAGAGCAATGGAGTTTCTGGCATATGTGAAAAGGTATTTTATATTTTAATAATTGCAAAAACAATATATCTAGTGAAATTTTTTGGTATTTTAAATTCTAAGAGCTTTGTTTTATTATTATTAAGAAGACTTTTGTTCTCATCGAAACAAATATCTTGATGATGAAATTTGAGAACAAAAAGATTTCAAATTCAGAGAACAATGGGGACAGTAGAGCTAAAACTCGTATATTTTCCCTCTAAGTTATAAATACCTATAAAAAAATGGAATTATCTATTTATTCCACATCTGCATATTATTTAGCTAACAATGGGTTTAGGGCAATCCCATACAAACCTCCCTTGAGACACACAGCAATATGTTTGGAAATATAGAGCAGAAGAGTTTTCTTATATAAGCTAGTGCTTCATCCAAAGCAGAAAACGAGGATAAGATCTGCTTTTTTAGTAATCGCAAAATGAGGTTTTTTCTTTGGTTCACGCATAGTTTGAACATGGTCTTACATATATTACTAGAAATACATACATATACATATAATTCTGCCTAGATTTTAAATGTTAATGATACCAATAAGTGTATTATACTCTACTGAAAGGAAAACATAACTTGAATTATTTTTAAGATGCTGAAATCAAACAATTCCCCTATAAATTATTTTATGCTACAATAAATCATAATGTTACTTGATTGTTTGCATTATTTTTTTAGAAATTACTCTGTGCTCACTGGATTTGGAAATTACATCAATTTGAAATTCTTATTTAAATATTACCTAAGCTTGGAGCTAACTTCAAATACTAAGAAATTCTCACTCCCTCATTGAGAATAGATACAAAATTAGTGAATATTCAAAAAACAAGTTGAGCATGAGATAACAGCTATAGCAAATATATTTTGGAGATGAATTTAATGAAAGTATCGTTTGTCACCAGAGATCATTTAAAGACGGCATCAATTGATGCACAGAATATTTTCTGGCATAACATACTTTTAATACGAGTATAATAGCTAAAAGGAGATGAATCATATACCTGTTCTATGAAAGAATAAATATTGTTTATTTATTGAAAAAGTTTTTTTTTAGATTTGATGCCTCCATGTTTTTGAGAATCGAATACTTTGCAATAGTTTTGGTATTTTGTTATCTAAGTAGAGCAGCAACTAGACTTGCTTGAATACATTTTTGAGTAACAACACAAAAGTAAAGAGAATATTCTAGTTTTATAGATTATTATTCTAAATCTAGATTGCTTAAGATAACGTAAATAAATTGATTTGTATTTTTACTCAACATATATATGGATTTATTATGCCTGAGAAGTAGATTATTATATAGGCCTCAAGTCTAAGGTTTCTTAGAAAAAATATGAAAAGTTTATCTATTTAGCAAGTATCAATGATAATATATTAAAATGGTTCCATCAGAATACCTTATTGATTGATTAGGCAAGCAAAATCAGAGATCACAAGTCTAAGCTCATTAAACTTCCTAGCAGAATAAGTATTCATTTATACATATATCATGTCATAGGTATTATGTGCTTCTCAATAGAAAAGAAATGTTGTTTTACTTCCTTGTAATATATTATATCTGGACTTTCAAATAGATCTATAGATTTATTTAGTCTTAACAGTTTGAAGAAAAACCTACACGTGTATGGGAATTACGTGTATGATTAACAAATAAAAGAATGGCTATGAGGATTGGTATAAATAGAGCAATGATAAAATATATTAATGAGAATAAATCTAAGAAGTTATTGAACAACATTGAATTTTTTTTAGTGAAAATTAAGAAAAAGTATTAAAATAAATCAAAATAGGTTTAGTTTATAGTTTTTGCTGATTCTACAAATAATGTAAAAACCTTAACATCAGTTACAAGGAAAGAATATTTAGTCATAATATAGATATTTAAACATTTCAACAAATCTTATATCGAATAAGAATTCATTTTATGGGACAAATAGATTTCTTACCAAATGTTTTATTGTTTATTCTTGATACCTAGATGTTCAGTCTTAGAATGAAAGTATGAAGCTCAGTAGTATTGTGTCTTCAAATAACAAGCCTTTCTGGGATTAGTGGTTTCTTACTTGTAAAATAAATTTAGTTAGATGCTTTCTATAAATAATACAGTTGGCTACTTAAGATATTCTCTTATTTCGATAACTGGAAACATAATTAATCTGTGTTGTCAGTTTTGCTATAATTAATGGGGGTACAAAGAGTTACCTTACTGGCGCAAAGTAATCTTATAATCGAACTAAGTTGAATATAGTTAAACTTAACACGGCTTACTTCTTCCGTCAAAGAACCATCGCAGCATATTCAACCAAGCTGCAGAACGAACATTGCACTAAGAAGTTATAATAATATTTTCACTTAAGCACATTATGATAGCAATCCGTACGTAATTTATATGAAAGTTACTTAAATAGATGGCCTCTTTATTATGAACTCAATATAGAAAGAAATAGTATATGACAAACAGAATCGATAGTTGTGCTCGAGCATGGTAATAAAAAATTTGATCTACGATATATTATCATTTGCATTACCTTATTTTCTAATAAAGTTTGGAATTTAATACAATATTAGAAGACTCGTGTTTTTTTCTGTTGATTGGTTAGAAAGAAAATAAATATTCTTGACTACTAATTTGCACCACAAACAGATCTCCTCGAGATCCTCTTGTATGTTTATTCGAGATATCGTTGTATCACCTTGAGCAAATCCTGTTGTTTAGACCTAATTCACATGATGTTGAATAAAGATTCTCACTTGTATACCAAATTATTTTTGTTAAAAAAATATGCACCCAGTTCTCATTTAAATGGATCTAAAACTTATATTTACCTCATCTTTGATATAGGTTTCAAAACTTGAACTTATTTTCTTCCAATATTTGCAATTCTTAGTTTTTCAGTAAATCGAGTATAACACTTATTTTTAATTTATACCGTATCGCGAAAATAAAATAAGTTTTGATCGAGTGAAAATATCCTCTTGAAGTGCACAGCCATCTAAGTTCATTGTGGGCAATTGACACTATGTTCTCCTTTCCCATGAGAATAATTAATGTAAATTCACTATAAATATGCTTAAAGCTTTCACTGGCTCCTAGAAACTCAAGAGAATGAACTCAATTAATTGGAATGAATAGCCATTGCATCTTTAATCTTGCCACCTGTTTTTTGATCTATCTCTAGTGAAAAATCATGTAAGAAAACATGTTATATATATGTTTGGAAGTGCAGTGTATAAATCTTGATATCATAATCTGCTTCGTATATGGAGGTCTCTGGTTTTGATAGAATATTGATTTCCCGTAAGCTTCAGTTCAGAACCTGTTTTTTAAAAGGATCCATAATATATCAGCATTTGTTAAATGATTACTGGTAAACTTTCCAAAAGATCTGGAGAGAGATTAATGTGGCATTTGAAAGTTTTTATGTCCTCCTCCATAACAAAATATTATTAGCGACGCTATGAATGTAGCTTTTATTTTGTATCCTACCAGCGAAACTCATGAATGACTATTTAGGTACAATAAGCATCAAAAATAATTTTAGTTAGCTGATCAAAATCTACATTTCTAGTTAAATAGATTTCTATCTTCGATTAATATTTCATAATATATCTAAATATAATGAGCAAGTTCTGCATATTTTAGCTGTATAGCCAACGTTGCTTTTATGTCAAAGTTTATAAACATATAATACCAGAATGGCTAAGTATTTATATTTCTAGTATAACCAAAGTGGACAATTTAACTTTGGGTTGATTACTTGGTTAATGAGTTTCTTGGAAAGAAAAGCAGTTGTATGGTAGATAAAAAATATAGAAATATGCAACAAATAGGGAAAGAAGTTATATTACGATTAAGTCCATATGTTAAATAAGAAATACATACCTCTAAACTTAAACAAGTATTTGTTCCACTTAGGAGATTTCAAACTTTATGCCTAAAATTTTTATAATACCAGTGAATCGTATGATAGCTGTATATGTATAGTTTAAAGAGCCCCAGTATCTTTTGAAACTAGATAGATGAAAGCGAGCAACAAGCCCTTGTTTATGATTATTACTTAAACAGGATATCATCTTAAGAGCAGAACTATATTTGAAGAAAATGCTTATAGGTAAATTTGTCTACCAAGTTTTCATCAGTTTCTCATCCACTGGTAAGTTATTATAGCAATCCAATAAATTCTATATTGTAAGAAATACATGAATGTAATGAAACAACCTTTATTAAAATCTTCGTGATTGTATTTCTAAAATATACTGAGTACGCGAGAATCTAGATTATATGGATACCACAAGAAATGGGAAACCCCAGACTAATGGTTGAGATTAGGCATTTGTTTCACTCAAAATATATCTTAATATCTATCACATGAAATAACAGCATCCTTAGAGAGAAGTTAAAATTCCTAAATAACAGTTGTCAACAACCTCAATATACTTTCTTCAAAACATAATCAACAAAAATTCTACCGCTGTCAACTCAGAGTACGTAGTCATTAAACCCGTATTATAATAGAACTTAATTTCAAAGCTAGTGTTATAGAACAGTCCTCAGAACTGAATTCATCCGCTAGAAAACTCGTGAAATAGCTCGGTCTAGCTTATTCTTTAATATATATGCCATTTTGAGCCCATTCGAAAACTGGAGCACTACTTCCAGGTCATCACAATATCGCCATCCTTTTCTTATTCCTCTCAATTTGACCTTGAGAGCAATTTGTATAATTCTCAACGTTTTGGTCATATTGCAGATAATAATCAAAAAGAACTTTCTTCTTTCAACCGATCAGGATTCGATGGCACATCCAAAGAACAACTGATTACGTAAAAAATATAAAACAGGTATGAGTATAAAACTAAGAAAAATATAAAAGGTAAAGAACACATATCCAATAGAGACTTTCTAATAGTTTTCACAATTTAGCATATAAGCTATGCACAAAAGGCCATTTAACTTCTAAGAGTAAGAAAATATGCAAGAAAAGACCTGATGTGGACTATGTTTTAAGAAAAAAAGATACTGTGACCACTTACTCTATCTATTCTATCAAGTTGTTTAATTTCAAAAATCAACAGACTCTGAATTCGAGCTACATTCTATGCTCTAATAAAATATTATTATCTGGAGGCAATCCAACACATGCTCTCATAAAGTTAACTATTGCTTGTCTTTGTGGAAACAGTGCATTTACTACTGGAGTTCCTGGAGGTGTTAAAGGTGCTTTCAAAAGAAAACTTAGAAAACTAAGTACGCAATTCAACTTTTTCACTTCTCCTTCTTTTCCATCTTCTTCTACAATACTGTATTCAATCCTTTGAAAAAACTCAGTTAGAATAACTAGATCTAATATCAAAGGTGCTGCAAGAAGTGAATCTTCACACGTATTATGCATAACAATAGTATTTCTTCCTCCCATGAAGATCTCTGATGTATATTCATCCATAGCTCTTTTAGAATCACCAACAAATGGTACATATTTAATCACTACACAGTGATCTGGATGCTCATTCTCTTCATGGTTATACAATAAACCATTACTAGCTATCATATCATCAACTACATTAGACTTTGAGATCTCTTTTGATCGAAATTGTTTTGGAGCAGATAAATTTTTTCCATCATTATTTCCCAAGTGATTATAACTTACAATAGATCGAACTTTAATCCCTGCGCTTACTAAGAAATCTACAAGAACAGATTTCATTTTTGTTTGTCCGGATTTAAAGTCATCTCCAGCTATAAAAACTTGATGCTTTTGTGCTAGTTCAACAACTCCAGGTACAAATGTATTCTGAGGAGATCCATTAATATAAGCAGATCCAGTTAAAATAGAAGCAACTGCAAAAAGAGTTGATGGAGAAATTTCAACTTCATCTTCAACAGTTGATTCTCTTATAGTAGCAAGTAAATTATCAGCTGTATCATTTATTCCTTCTTGAAGTTCACAAAATCTTTCAGTATTTGCTGTCCAAAGAATAATTACTTTATCTAAATTCTTTTCTTTCTTAAAACTTTCTATATCTGTAATTAATTGATCAAGTTGATCTTGTAGTTTATTTGATTTAATCACGTGATTTGCTCGAGATGACTGATTAGCAGCTATAAATTCTGGATTATAAATCGACTTCAAAGGAACAAGATCTTTCATATATGGCTTAAGTTTCTCTTGTAGGTTTATATCAAGTACTTTTGACTTCTCCATTGCTTGTGCTAGATTATCACTGCTTATATCCCATCCAGATATCTCCAAGTCATTTGGATTAAGAAGTGGAACAATTGAATAAAAAGGAACATAGATGGAATTATTTTCTTGATCTAAACCAAGAAAAATAGATGAAGATTGAGTTAAAGAACCAAAGTAATTTGGTTTTTGAATTCCATCTTTTGTCTTGTATGTTAAATTGAGTTTATTAGCTAAAACTCCAGCTGTTACAGTAGCTCCATTATTTCCTCCCCATCCAACAAACATCACACCTGTCTTTGGAACTTTAAGTTTTGTTTTTAAATTAAGATTCATGCTCTTTGGTGAAGCAACAACTGTCTTTTTATTATTTTCCTGCTGAACACTAACACTTGTTGAGTTATATGTATGTGAGGTTAGAATTGATTCATCTGTATATACAACATCTTTAGAAATTGTTTTTATTAGATCAGTCTTTTCAAAGATATAAGACATGAGTCAATTCAATTTTAACTTTGTTTGGTTTTGATGTTTTTTTTATTACGTTTAATATAAGAAAATGGCAATTATGGACATTTTTTTTTTGCGCAATCGAATAGTGACTTCAAATGAGCTGTGAATAAAAAACACAGTATTATATTACTGTATTGTTAAAAAATGAAAAGTTCTCTTATAGTTACATTTCTTATAATATTCAGTAAAGAATAAAAGTATTGTTTAAACTCTTGTAAGGTTTGTTGGTTATCCTTTGAATATTAGTTTTATAGGTCACAGATATTTAAATACTGGAAATATTGACCAGAAAATATTTTGTCTAATCAAAAGAAGTTTAATGAAGTGAACATGAAGTAATCTCATTTATGTGGAAGTATATTTAGAGTTAGATACTTTATTTTTGCATACTATACTTATATTTTAGGGTTGAGTCTTTTTATCTGGACAGAGTCTTGACTAGTTTGAGTTTACTTGTGATATTCACTGTAACAACTTTAAGGTCACTAAGAGCTTGTCGACACTAGAGGAGTCCAGCAGAGAGCTGCAAGTACATTAGCACTGTTTTTGTCATACTTCAGTGCATGATATTGTTAGTTGCTTGGTTAATATTATTAAAATTTAGATTTATTCCGCTAATTAAACTGCTTCTAGTGCAAAGTTATTTGTCATCTTCTTGAATTGGTCCACCTATATAAGAAAGCTGGTAAGAGAGATAATTAAATTATGGCAGACCAGCCTGCCTATTCAAGAACAAAAGATCATGTTTCATTCAAATATGCGGTTACTAAGTTTGTTCTTGCACCTACAGCAACTAAAATTCGCCTATATAATGTAAAACTTGACCAAAAATGATGATAAGTGAGTAATCTTAACTCCTCTAAGGATTTTATCATCTTATTATTTATGGATTATCTATGCGGTTCTTGGGTTGTCTTCTTTTGCAAGTAATAGTAGCTCATATTCCTAGTAATATTAAAAGCCATGAACTCAGGGGCATAGAATTTTCTTTGGTGTCGATATATATTGGGTTGTAGAAGTGCTATCATATGACACTGTATGTTAATTTGAATTGTTTATTTCGAGAACTTTTTCCGGCTACAACGATAATTTCTTGTTCAAATGGCTTATCCTGTGACATACAATAAGTTAAGAAGGAAATATTATTTGTCTGCAGCCACATGATACTGTAAAGAAGAGAGTTAAGTACCACATTTTGAGATAATAGATTTGCATAGGTTCTCAATACTATAATTAATCTTGCTTTTCCAATTCTCAAGGAAGGATTTATTAGCATGAAAAGGTCCTGAAATAGTAAATAGACTTTTGCTGGAGCTAATACAGCTATCTTTGGTTCTGAAAACAAGTAAGAAAGTTGGGACAGGAACCAGAAGGCGATATCTGCTAACCTTTTTTCCAGCGAGTAATCTTACTACTTTTGTATATAATAGTACCATATTTTTCTAATGAAATTGGACTAATGACCCCACTAAAACACTACCAGACTCAGACTATATTTTTTTGTTCCTTCAAAAGTGAATATTCTAGAATTTCAGAAATGACACAAGGACATAACGAGTTGTCAACTTCTGAGTGGGGGCGGTCTCTTACACACTCTCGTGAAGAACCAGTGTATGCGACCCACCTTGGACAACGACTAAAACTAGTTTGGGTCAACGCATATGGTCTTAACTCCATAAAAACTACTTATTTATTCTCACCTTCCTTAATTACGAAGATCTAAATGATCCAAGAACTGCACATGCATGGGTTTGAGAAAGTGAAGGAAAAGACCTCTGTTAGTACATCCGCAAGTACGTGGGTTTTCTCATGAACGTCTACTAAAGTTGAATTGGCGTCTACCTTCCTAACTGAAGAACTTGCCTCGCAAACTGTGGATGTTAAGGCTTGTAGCGACAGGATCCTGGAACTTCTGCTAATTTGATGACAAAAATATAATAATAATTTATTTTAACCACATTATTCAAAATAAATAGAACAAAGTATGCAACAAAAGGTAAAACAAATCAAGTACAGCAATAGAATTCATGATTACAATACCAAGTGAAGTAGATATCCAGAAGCACAAGAATTCTAGAGAAACCGAAATCCACGCCAGAGAAGACATTAACTGAGCATCAATAGTGAAGTTATAGCAAAAAAGACATGCGCCCAAACCTCCTAAAGCCGGAAGCAAACGAACCATCTTTCTCCAGAACGGATTAAAAAGCCAGAGAGCAGTGAAGTAAAAACAGTCACATCACAACAAATATCCTGAATCCTTATATAAATCCTCTAAATAGGCTTCATATCATCCCTCCAGCCTAGTTCAAGTCATGCAAGATTTCCAGAAAAAGTAAATGAAGATCCTTGATCTAAATCGCGTGATTCTTGTCGAATTTTGAATTTTTGTTTGTGTTTTGGATTGAATTCTGTGCTATTAACAGAGACATACTAGAAGTGCAACAAACAACCAATGATGTTGCAGGATCCAGACATTGGAACCAATAGTATCTACAATATAGAGTAAGTACGTAGTTAGGAGCTCTGACTACAATGATCGCATATGGTTAGGACAGTAGGCCTAGTTTAACTCTTTAAGTACCGTCATCAAAAGCGATGTGGTCATTGCCATGGTATGAAGTTGAATTGTATTAATTAATTTTAAACATACAAATTATTGTATTATTCGCACCAAGTAAGAATGTTTATCTGATTTTCTACCTTCTCAATTCTATGAATTAAAAAAATTCCATATTTTGTACTATAATTTAGTGAACCGTGTTTTGCAGTCCCGATAGAATGCTACCATAATAAGCATAGCTACAGTGCTTGCATTTAAGAAAGTGGTGTTTGCTATAAGTTTGCAGAGTTTCATCTCTTCACAAATCCTGCATGAAGTTATATAGCCGTGCACAAGGTATTGAGTTGAATTTGTTTTTCGGAGGGTAGTCTATTTTATGCCACTACCACGATTGGCTTTTTTATACTTGAGTAATTTTATCCCAAACATGTCCACACCAAGAATACAAGTCAACAAAAAATAACAGGATTTAACTATAGTCTGCCCAAGAAGTTATATTTGCACAAAGAAAATAAATAGTTTCCAAAGAGTAAAATGGTATCTAAGACTAATGATACCGTCAGGAATAATATTCTTGGTAATCAAGAGCTAGTTCTTAACCATATTAGATTTTGTAGTGTATAGTTTCGTCGCTTCTCGGAGGAGGATACATCAGAAATATTTGATGTCAAGGAAGTGGTACTAACAAGATATTAGTTATTTTTTATATGCTTTAAAATTCCTCCTTCAGATCAAGATCTGTGTCCGGTATTAAGGTTAGGCAATGTGTTTTTCAGTTTAACTAATTCAAAATTATGCAGATGAAACCATTACATATAGAAGTGAAAAAAGATTTCAATCTGAGCTAGAGTAAAAAATAGGAAAATATGATTAGATACTTATTTCTACCACAAAAAATAAGTATAGTTGAAGCTACTTTAAATTATGGATTTAATACCGTTTGTTTTGGAATATCTGCTTAAATGCAAATAAGCCTCATCCAGAAAAAAGGAAGCAATACTAAAGACAATAAGATTATAATCCTAATTATACTTGTCTGCGCTGTCTAAGGGAAGGAGGTTTATTTGAGATACTTTTATATAAACCAGTGAAAAGGAAGTCAACTGAAGTAAAGTGGAAGGTGAGTGCACATCATATACAATGATTCCAACAATATCAGATGTAAAAAGAAAAATTTCTGACAAATATCTCTGTACTATGGATATTTCATTACCTATTAACCTGGTGCAAGCTTATTTACCTCATCGTAAGTGGGAAATTGGGAGCAAATCCCAGTTTGAATCTTTAGAACTCACTTCATTCATTCGCAGAACTCTAATAGTCTAGTTAAAAGTATAGAACTACAAATAATAAATAAAATAAAATTTTTCATGGTCTGTTCCTATTTTTTTCGACTAAAATACCAACCTGTCAATATTCCTTTATTAATAATATATTGGCTTTTTCATTGTTTATTCGTAATAGTTTATTTTCTCTGTGTAATTTTGGTTTGTGTGCTCGAATTTATATTTTGTATATAAACGTTCCTTCTGTATTTAGTGGTTTCTGTTTTCAGATCATTTTCCAAGTTTATGTATTAATATATCACTTTTTCTTTTCTAGCTGAATTTCAAAAATTCTAAGCACAATAATCTTTAGCAATGTTACTAGGCTTTGACTCGTGATTTCACAATCATCAGCCATCTTGAAGTTTTCACTAACTTTATTTCTGCAGTTTAAAAAATAAAAGCTTCATAGCTGTAAGCGAATTATAGGTAGAAAACCTAATTATACTTAGTAAAGACTCGTGCCAGCGTCTAATCATTATTTTATTCTTCAAAAAAATCTGTGTAATTTCTTTTGTAGTTTCATCTCTCTTTCTTTTCTTCTATTGGCTTTAGGCGATATGTGCTACTATGATAAGAGATTATTTTCATAACACTTACCATGGCATAGTTGCAAATAAACGGTCTTCTATCACTTAAATCATACCTTGAACTATAAATTGTGCCGTTCGAATAAATCACATCCTCAGAAATATTATAAAGACTCTAGTGGTTCTAAGAAAGTTCAACTACAGCAAGATATCTTCTTCCACTGTGTTCACATATCTGATGTTGTTATTATTAAAGCCAATTCGATAATTAAAACTCGAATTTTATAGAGTTCCTGTGTTTTTGAAGGTTAAATCTTTTGATATGTGTCAGATATACTTTCTTTTACCTTGAGTATCACCTTCAGTTTCAATAAATTAGTTTTATTTAAGCTTATTTACCCCCAGTTATCATCAAGATGTACAATATTCCTTCCATACATGTCTTTTGCTTTCTTATTGATGTTTCTAAGATGAGAGGTATTAAAACTCATTATATAACCTCTCTGAATGTCTGAATAAGTTATTGGTTCTCAACAACTGTCTCATATATTCTTGTTTCATCATATATTGTTTTTTGCTTCATGAGTCATTGTTTTAATAATGTTTATTTTTTATTCCGAGAAGTTTATCCATTCAATCAGTACATGTCGTGCAAAAACAGATTACTCTGTTAAAGAATTTCGTACGAAAGGCTCTCTCTCTCTCTCTCTCTCTCTATATATATATATATAAATATATATACATATATATATATATATGGATCTGTATATAATATTGTATTACCATATGCAGATAACCTTTTAACAGGGATTGGAATTGAGAATCGAGAAATGGGACATCCTTCGACATTTTCAAAGAATTAAGAAATAACCGAGGACACTTTCAAGGCATTGGTGAGAATCGAAAAGAGATTCTTGAAAGGATATAAGCACCGAGAATTCTCTTATTTCTTGTTTTTAAATTTCCCCAAAAATAGAATTTTGAAAACCAAATAAAAAGTCTTGAGAAAAGTCTAGAAACAGCAAGAACAAAGAAAAATCTGCAGAGTTTGAAAAATGAAGGTGTGTTCTCTGGTTTTTCTTGAATTTTAGTTAGTGAGGCTTTGAATACACAGAAGAGTGTGAGATGAAATGTTTACAGCAGTGCTGAGTTTAGATTGAGCAAAAAATGTGACAACTTTTTATTGAATAGGTACAGAATAGCTTAATTAAGTTAAGCAGAGCTTTGGGATGTTTTATTCGTTGCCCGAGCAGAAATGGAGTTCTTTCATGATTGTTTCTCCATTGTGGTTAAAACTTTATTTAGAAAAAGTATATTGCTTAAAATATTTTTTATGCCTTAGCTCAGAAGGGGATCCTTCGGGAAATCTCCTTAAAAGTGAATATTACCAACGCTAATCCTAATTAAAACTTTTTTGATTGTAGACACCGCTTTCAATATCAATAGGAAATATGAATACATTGAGAGCAAAAAATAGTAGAGTATGTAACTAGCTTCGATTTTAAGTTAGAATATATTAGCAATATTTCTAAAAAGAAAATCTTATGCTTTTCAAACAATATTAGTAACCTGTGACTAAGCAAAGTTTAACCTATTGATCCTTCAGAAACAAAAATCGCACTTTTTAGCCAGAGATACAACAATAACCGACCCAATACAAGTTCTTTGACTAAGGATGTATACCTTCGCTCATTAAGACGAGTCGTATCTGTACCTACTTAAATATGTTTTTGAACATTTTGTCAGATTAAAACTAAAAAAAAACATGTATTCTTATAGTGGAATTTGTAATAACATGACAGAGATTTGCATAATTAAGGCTAAAAATATCGTCAAGCTTCATCTTTTTTTCTTTTCTAAGTTACTGGAAGTTGGTGTTAGAAAATATAAGATAATACTAGAGTCCAAATTTGTAGTATGTGACAAATTGAAAGCCTCTTATTGGTTGTATTAAAGTTGAGTTTGAAACCAAGTTAAATTTAGCCTAACAGCTCTTGCTGAAACTAATAGGGAAGTGTTAGGAGTTTCTTCGAGCAAGGCCTGGAAAAACCCTTAGCTACTCATACCTCTGGGAGAAACAAGTTTCTCAGGATGTTTTGTTACTTGGTCTCATGCATTCAGGAATATTTGAAATTTAAGGGTACCCTTTTTCAGAGTTTTAGAGATCTAGGAATTATGATACATTGTTAGGAAGTCTATGCAGAATACTTTAATTCTCGAACAAAGGTGTTTCAAGACCTATATTCACCCGTTTTTTCGACTGGTGAGATTTGTTGAAGCTCTAGACAAGAATTTCTTGAGGTATTACACGGATTGAAGTTTAGAAAAACAGCATTTTAGCCCAATATTGACTTTTCTTTAAAAAAATATTAAAAATATCCTAAAAGGCAGAATCAAAGTTTACAAATCGTATTTTTTAGTTATTTGGTGCTCCTTAGTACAAAATCTTACAGGATTATAGTAAAACTGAGTGAAATCGTATTTTCAGATGTGCAGATTTTCAACATTTGACTTTTCTGAGTGAAGTTTAGCGCATTTACAGCTAACTAGAGAAAAATTATCTAGAGAAATAATTTTAAAAGTTAGGCATGGTTAATACTTAGGGTCTGAGAAGAATCAGATCATCTATAGAGTCATGGTTCATGATGTTACGTTTGAATGTATGGTTTTTTAAAGATCTGTAAACTTAGTGAAAAGGACCCTTAAAATTAGTTTTTCTAGGGTTTAATGTACTCATTCTTATCAAATACCTTAAAAAAACACATGATTTCAAACTTTTTTTAATGTGAAACACACTTTCAGGGTGATAATATTGTGTTTGAGGAGGATTTCGTGACGAAAACTAACAAATACTGTATACGTTATTCTCTGTAATCGTGCTTTTTTTATGCTTTATATTGTTTTAATCCTCTAAATTTTTACGTTAGCAAGTACTAGGTTTAGTTTGCAATATGTTTTGAGCTTTGTAGAAGAGTTGAAAAGGTATTATTGATTATATGGCCATTATACTGCATTTTTGAAAAAATCGTTGATAAAGTTTTGAACGCCCCGTAATAAAAAAAATAATAAAGCACTATTGCTTACTACTAGGTAAAACCTGAATATAAGAGCAAATTTTGACAGTTTATAGAGGCGGTGTAATCTATTGCTTCATTGTTTTCTGGTCAACGTACAATGGATGAACTATATTTTGGTGGTATTCAGTGGTCTACATGAGTTATTTTTTTTTGAATCCTGTATTATATTCTATAGATAGAGAGATATTTGAAATAGCCGTCTGAAACTATTGCCCATTTTTTATAATTCCAAAAATTTGCTAAAAACTGAACTCTGCAATTATTTAGTACTTCACCCAAAATAAAGGTTGAACTGAAAAGAACAGAATAGAAAAGTATCTTCCAGTATTCAAACAGAGAAAATTTAAGGTCCGAGAGCTATGAATAATTTTAAAAATATGTGAAATTTATTTCAACAGTATTTACATAAAAATTGAGCGAGATAAAAAAGAAAGGTTAATATCATTTGAAAATAGTAAATTTTTGAGAAATACAGAGCTACGAACTATAGACATAGTATAGTTTAGTAAAAGTAAATACCAAATTTGAAAAATGTAGCGCTTGATTTCTTAAGATATGGGAGTTAATTAGTTAGTTTAAAAGATTAAGTTACTTTTGATAGAAATCAACTTTGATGAGCCCAATGTTGATATTCAATTTTTTTTGCCGGAATATTTGAGCCTTAAAACTAGTATGGGTCAGGTTAAACTTGCAAAAACATATCATCTGTTACTAACTACTATCAAATTAAATCATTTATCGATTTGTGTACTTTAAGTTTGATGAAAATGAGTTTAAGGCGAGATGCAATCATTATTATATGATGATGACTTTAGATATTGAGGTATCCGAGTTTAATTCAAAGGAAAAGGTCCAGGAAAGACACTATAGCCAATAAATGACACTAAAAAAAAGACAAAAAAAACGCCCACGGAGAGAAGAATAATGAGTGAGATGGTGCACAAAAATAAAGTCGGTCCAAGAATGAGTCATAAATCGAGAAAGCCCCGAGAAGAGAAACCAAGAAGATAATTCAAGACGAGATTGAGAATGAGATATTGAGATTCAAGAACATTTCTCAATTTCTATCCCTGTTTTTGAAATTAATCTTGTTGGAAAAAACAGATAAAAGAAAATCTTCATTGATCTCACAGCTTTTGTATTACAAAATTATCATATATAAATATCCTAGATATTATAAGTTTTGTTACTTATTTTCTTCTTTTCAAATTATTTGCTTTCAATTTCTCCACAATATCTTTTCACTCAATATTCGATTCAATCAGGAGAAAAATAAATTTTTAAAATGTCAATAAAGGCACCATCAATAAAAGAACAATTTATAAATAGAAGCCAACATGATATTTTTCTTATCCAATGGTATTTTCTTTTTATTTTTAGTTATTTCAAGGTCACACGATGAAGATAATAAACCAACTGAAGTTGAACAGTTCAAAGACGAAGCAATTATTTTTATTCAGAACTTAAAAAAAACAGAAAGAGTAATGCATCTTGAGTAATAGTTTAATATTTATTATATTTAGGTTCCAATTCTGTCCTTTAAATATAGTTTCAACTATTCTTCGTGGTTTATTAATAAAATTTCCTGATACTCTTCAGCTAATGTACTTTTCTTGTTTGAATTTAAGTTAGATTTTACTGCTGTATATTGAGTGAAGAAAATATATTATCTATGATGAGTATAAAAAATACATGGTCTCTTCTTTCTTTATCGTATTTTTTTTTGTTTGTTGTTTAAGTAGTTTTACTCAATGTAAACTTCCACCTGTGAAATCATTTATTTTGATATTTAAATATGATGAATTTATTTCAATCACGTATTTAAGTTTTTATTTTAAAATTAGTTTAAATGAAAATGGTTTGAGTGAAGAGGATTTGGTTTTAATATTAACAGAAATACGAAACCTTTTTGATTTATGGAGCCTTTAGTATTTTTTTTCTTTAGCTTTTTATCTTTAGCATCGCGGAAGAAAAGCTAAGTTTATCCAGACATAAAATTGCATCTTTAGTAAAACCAGTTCTAAAAGGAAGCGAGAATCTTGCAAAATTTATGTTTTCCTTTTTCTTCTTTTTATCTTAGATTGAGATTAGAATTAGAGGATATAGATGCTGTTGAGAAAATGTCACTTATAAATATAATTAACTCACATCCGATTTTGATGCTGTTTGAAATTAATAGAGATAAATCTTTTCAGACTGATCTTTTAAACTCACGATTAAAGAATTATATTAAAGCAAAGTTAAGAATAAATTATGACCAACTTACTATTTTAAATGAAGCACAAGTGATATTTATGGGAGATGGAAGAGTTGGAAAAACATCAACTATCAGAACATTATTTGGTCGAAGCTTTAAATCTGAAGTAAATTCAACACTTGTATTGAATGATATTGATATTCTTGGGATTAATCAGACTACTTATAATTGGAAAATTCTTTCAAAATATGATTTAAGTATTGAAAGAGTGAAGAGTTGTATTCCTTTGAAAATTGATCCTATTGATGTTTCTAATGAAGTAGTTTATCATGTTAGCAATAAGTTTGATTTTGAAACTGAACTCTTATCGAGAACAATTGCAAATGAAGATTTTATAAAAAATATGAAAGCAGCAGAAAGTTATTCTGTTTCTAAATATGTTTATTTTAGAGTTTATGATTTTGGTGGACAAGAAATATTTTCTTCTGTTCATCATATTTTTATGAACCCAAAAGCAGTTTATTTTTTAGTTTTTAATATGACTAAATTAGAAAACGAAGATCTACAAAGATTAAAGTTTTGGATTAACAGTTTGGTTACAAATGCATTAGATGCGCCTGTTATGCTTATTGGAACCTATCTTAAGAAATATCTGCGAAAAAATCCTGAAGACCCAAGTTTAAGTCAAGTAGAAAAGAAATTAGAAACCTTTCTTGAAAGTATTTCTTTTCAGATTTCTGTATTACGTAATCATGGAAAAGTTTTTTTTCCTATTGAAAACTCAACTGGTTCTCATGCAGACGAAATAAAAGATATTAGAAATATGGTTGTAAAAATTGTATCAGGTTATTCTGGTGTAAAAAGAGAGAAATCTCTTAACTTTCAGACAACTAACAGTGAGATTCTTTTCCTTGATCATTGTAGAGAGCAAAGTAACATTCTTTCGTTGAAAGAATTCAAACAAAAATCTAAACTTTGTGGATTTTCAGATAGTGAAGTACGTTTAATGCCTGAGATTTTTTCAACTATTGGTTTAATTTGTTATTTCCCTGATTTAGATTTGGAAGAAGATGAAAACTTTATCTTTTTTGCACCTTCTTATCTTGCTCAAGCTTTGGGAAGATTTATTCGCGATCGAACTTTTCATCAACTTGCTTTTCGGATTCCAAGTGATATTTTTCGTCTTTATAGAAATTATGTTGATTCAGGAAAAATTAGTACTGAAATCTTTAATGTTCTGTTGAAAGAATATACAGAGAAAGAAAAGAAATATATTCTGGAACTATCTCTAAAAAGTTTTATTTTAGTAAGAATTGAAAATGAAGCTGATAAATTTATTCTTCCTGATTTACTTCCACCTATTAATAATAAAATAAAACCTACTTTTACAAGTGATATAGAGTTGAAGTTTAGAGATAGTTTACGATTATCACATTTTGTTATTTTAATTAATACTTATCAATCTGAAGAAAGTGTTACAGAAGTTTTTTTATATAAAGGATTTGCAAGAATATTATGTGAAACAAATCTTGTATTTGATATTTTTCTGAAAACAGATAAAATTATTAGTTTTAGTTTTGTTCAAGGAGAAGATCAGAATATGTTTAACACCATAATTGAAAAGAAAAAAGAAATGCTTCAAAATAAAATAAATAATCCTTTTGAAATGGTTGATATAAATAAGCAAACTAAATCTCAAGTTATTAATCAAGCTAAGAAGTTAAAGGTAAAAAAATACTTTAAGAAGATCTTTCGAGGAAAAATGTGAAAACCTTGTTTTTGAACTTTATCTTTTGAATTCCTCCATCCAACCAAAAAATTTTAAGAAGCTATGGAAAATAAAGGAGGTTGGAAATAGTTCAAAATATTAGTGACATTTCCCACTTTTTTGCTGATAATTCTACCAGTTATTGTACGATTATTTTGGTTTGACCTTCTCTTCTCTAACTTTTTAAAGGAACTCAAATTAGTTTTTCTTCACCATTCTTCACGGTATTTTCACAAATTAGCTTAGCTAGAAAAAGCATCGACTGCATTCAGAGGAATCTTTATTATGATTTGAAGTATATATAGAAACCTATTCTTGGAACCTTGGCCTGTAGAAACGTGTCACAGCGAGTAGGGATGGACAAATTATTTGTGCTTGTTCCAAGAAAATATCCTTAGGATATACTCATGAACTTAAGCCTTTTCAAACTGCACAGGTCCAGTTCTTCTACTTGTTTCTTCTCGATTAACTCCTTGAAAGTCTCTTCTCGTTTTCAACTTCTTACTATATTCTTGCACTCCATCTACTCCATCATCTCCTTCAAATCTACCTCTTTTCAACTTATTTATTTGTTCATCAACATCAATTTCACTGATTCCTTTCTTAGGTCTGTAAATATGGTCATTTGTTGTAAAGAGTGGCTTATCATATACATTATTTTCATCATCACCACCAAACCCAGAATTCAAACCAGAACTTTGATTAAATAATCTTGCATCAAACTGTTCTTCACCTTCAAGCTTTTTATTACGTGGTGCTGCAGCTCCAAGAGCTATTCGTTCAGAAATATCTCGATCTCCAGCTGTTTTCATCCTTCGCTTTGCAAATCCAGCGTTCTTTTTTAGCCTATATTCTCTCTGTCTTTCTTGTCTTTTGTCAATTCGTATCCGCTCTCTCTCTTCAAAAGAATCCAACGATCTTGATCTCCTTCTTCTATTTCTTTCTTGAGATCTTGATCTTCTTCTATATCTACCGCGCGAACGTGATCTCGATCTTCTTCTACGTTGATCTCTTGATCGAGACCTCGATCTTCTTGAATACTTTCCTCTACGTGCATGTCGATCTCGACTTCGGGAACTATATCTTCTTTCACGCTTAATTTCTATAGAGCTTCTTCTTTCCCGAGTTCTCTCTCTTGACATATCCCTATCAGATCTGGTTCCCGAATCTGATGCCGAATCTGAACTTGAATCAGAACTTGAACTTGATCCACTGCTACTAATAGAAACAGATCGTGATCGAGACCGTCCGCTTCTTCGTTGTTTTAGTGCTTCCTCTCGTTCTTTTCTAACTTGAGCAGCCATTTTTCTTAGTTTATCTTCTTGTTTTTGCTTCTCAAGCATATCTAATTCAGCCCTAATTCTATTTTTCTCCAACATTTCTTTTCGCATTTCACCTTCTGCAACATACAAAGCTTCACTGACTTCTGCAAATCGCTTATTCACCCGTAAATCGACTACATTTCGACCATCTGCTGCTAATCTCTTTTCTAATGGAATCGTATACCCTTTATTATTTTTCCAATTAGAAATACACGGAGGTATATCCCACATCTTTTTCTCCTCAATACTTAATTTTTTTGGTGCATCGTGCAAAACAGGAACTGGATCAGCTGCATTACCTTTGGGAACCTTTCTATGTCGAAACTTAGGTGGTTCAAGTGGATCTACTTCTTCTTCTACAATCCTCACTATTTTCTTATTATTGTAATTTACAAATTCTGAGGTTGCTTTTTTCTGTTCTGGGAATAAGTTTGCAGCATTTGTTTTTAAATTAGCTACATTTTCAAGTGCAAGTTTTGCTTTAGTTAAATCTTCTTGAACTTTTTCTGAAGAAGGAAGATTAAGATCAAGTTTATTTTGTTCTGCCAAAGTGAGTTCTTTCATATGTTCTAAAGATGAATAAATAACAGATTTTTTTGAATGAAGAGAGTTTTGTTTTAATAGCTGTGTATAATCTTTCTCACCTGACTTAGTTGTTGCTAAAAATAAATTCAAAAACACTTAGTACAAGATTTTATTGTGAGAGACTTAGAGCTTTTAGAAGTAATTTTCCCCATATTATTTGGATATTGAGCAATAGAAAGTTCTGGAAAAGCACCTCCATCTTGAAAGTCATCCAATGATTCAGGTATAAACTTGGAAGAAGGTTTACTTCGCTCAATATAATCTGGTATTTTCTTAAATTCAACTTTTTTCACTGTAATCTTCTTAGGTTGCCATTCTAAACATTATGAAAAAACTATCAACTACTTTTATAAGTTCTTTTTGGTGCTGGAAGCTCAAACATCAATTTCTTCTTTCTTGTCGTTTCTTTTCTCAACTTGAGATGAGTTGCAAAATGTTGATATTTTGGGCTTAATTACTATCCGATATAAATACAAGTAAATTCTTGTTTATAAGAAATAATTTTGGGGAAATATATTAAAGGTGATTATTTCATAGGAAAATAAGATAAGAGCACCTAACCATTTGAAAATACTTAAAGAAGAAGACAACAGCGAAACAATGGTTTCAATGAAGTGTTTGTAAACTATTTTCACTAAGAATTAGGGTTATCTTTTGATTTTAAATTTGCTGAATGCTAAGAGATATAAAGACGCCGAGAGAAGCTGAGGTCTTTATCTAATCAGGATGTTTCGTCTGCCAAATATGGTTTCAGCTTTACTCAGACAGGTTGAATTCTTTGGTTTTAATATTCAAAAAAAAATAGTCGTCGTATTAGGAAGTTCTAGTATAATATTGGTGGTCTACAAACGGAATTCCTAATGGTATAACGATAGGTGACGAATCTTCTTGAGATACAATATAACCGTTATTTTTGTGTTTTGGTTTTGACATAGCCGTTAAGCTATAAGAGAAAGAATTTTTGTTAATGAAAGGGATTTGAAGCTTAACCTGGTACCAGCTTCATTCAGAGTTATATTGACCTTTGGCCATGCGTAGTCACTCATCTGTTCACTATTTCGACATGAAAAACGCAAAAAGGATGAACCTTAAGGTAGCAAGCGTATCTATGTCGAAGTGATGAAATTATCCATAGCGCTAGGCATATAAACTGTTGTGCTTCAAGCTACCTTCAATGTCCAACCAGTCGATCCGAATTGCATACTCAGAAGAGGCGTCATGATGAACAGAAAATATTTTCCTTATGTTAAAACAAACTTAGCGCATATAGCTTTATATTGCTAAGCTTTTTTACTCGTAGCATTCTTTTCTTTATTTTTTCGTAGTGCTTGTTGTTAGCTTTCCTCTCCTGTGATAATCTGTATCTAGGTTTTCTTGTTGTTAAATTCATTATCATCTAATTCCCCAAAATGAAAATGAACTATCTGATGCTATCATAACCATTGATAACTGATAAATTCTAACCAATAAATCTACACAATTAATGCACAAATTCCCCTTCTCCAACCTAAAAGATGTGTACCTCTTTTCCATTCATCGACATCCCGCTACCAAGAGCGACCTCGATGAATAGATGATCCACCTCGAACCAAAATTGAACCTAGTCTTTACACATATCACAACACCCCGGGAACAGCTCAACCTTAAGAGTTTGTCTTAAGAACACTCATTCAAAATATTCATATGCTTAAAGTGGCTTAGCCCCATCTTTAAATCTGTTAGCCCAAAATATTTTGTAGTTAGAAATTATTGAGTTTCGTCTAGACACTCATTTTCTTTGTTCTAACGTAAGCACTAGCAGCATCCCAGCCGCGTGTTCGAAGTAATAACCCAAGGATGTACCTAAGCTCGTTGACTTAGTACAATTTATCCACAAAATTATATTAACTAAATCGTACTGATGTTCAACACAGCGCCCAAGAGTCCTGCTTAGATTCCTTTCCATAACCCACATAGCCAAAACCCTAGGCTTCATATTCTCATAGAGTTTCTCCCAGACCTAGGACTCTTTACACTTAAGGTGAAAACTGCGAATTCCTCTCAACGGATTTAACTTGCCCATGGCCCATGGAGAGTCAACTAGGAGAAGGTTTACTTCCTCACCAGATCATGAAGTCGCAGTATTTCCCTCGTAGATTCCAGAACAATATCACATTTTTCCATAGAAAAGATACACACTTTCACTTCATACGGCTAGTGCTCGCAACTTAGGTGGAACTTGTTGGTATATAATTTCAGCAGGGTTTATTCCCCTATATTTTCAATGTTCAATATAATTTCTAATTCTGCAGTATCTTTCAGGCGTAAAAAAGATTTTTCACTGGTTCTATGGGGGTTTTGTATGACAGCTATCATAGGAGTTTTTTGTAAAAATGGTTTGCTTTTTTTTGAGGCAAGAACTTGAACGAATTCGTGGAAAAAATGACTTGGCGAAATATGCATGAAATTTTTTCATACAAAATTCCTGATATTGGGCAACTTTGTCATACTTTCCCAGTTAATTATATATAATTCTTTTCTCAGGGTATACTAGTCTTTGAATGCAACCAAGTCATAACCACAAAATTTTACAGAGAGAAACAATTCTTTAGTGAAATTATGGTGTATTTTATCATAAGTTCTTGTGCTTATTAGATCCAACCGGCAAACTAAGTACTCTGATGGGGCAGTTTAAGTACAGAAACCTAGTGTTTTCTTTGGTTTATTTGAACAAGAAGTATAAGTCTTTTACATAGAATTTATAAAATTGGCCTTTAGGTAAATAGTTTTTTTATATATGTATCCGAAAGGTTAAACCAGCTCTCAACATTACCTGATAACTTATAAAGTCCATCCGTTTTTAAAGCATCAATTAATTTTTTGTGGAATAACTGACATAGATAGAGTGTATGGGTGTTATAAAACAAATTCAACATATCAGCTGGCGGTCCGACATTTGTACAATGTAGGAAATAGATGATTATGTTTGTATCGGTAAGAAAGTAAGTAGAAAAAGGGTTACTATCCGCATAATTAGCTTTGTGTTTTGGTCTTACTCATCTGCGGTACTACCAGCTTCCTCTTGTTTATTATTATAAACAAATAAACTTAATATACCCGATGACTACCTCATAAAACCTAATAGAGTTACTATACAATATTAAAAGACAAAAAAAAATAGCAATTTTTTACATATTTAAATTTCATGAGAAATTTAGCATCAACAAAAAAATGATGCCACATTTCCTCAATCATATATCTCTTTTGACTTGACTTTTCTATTTTGGTACCAAAATTAATTACCTATGAAACCTTTCAGAGATCTCTATGCCATACTAGAATTGATAGAAATACTCGATAGCACAATCCCATTCACCTTTGGTCATCTGTACACTTAAAAGATCCATTGTATATATGTTTTGTTCTACTCTGCGTAGAGTTCGCACTAATTTATTTTGTGGTATATCCTATAGAACCGGTTGCTTAGTATTCTTGAATATCCCATCGTGGTCTTCTCAATTTAAATATCTCATCTTTAGCTTGATTGGATTTGATGTGCAAAAGGTCACGAAGATTTCTAACTATGAACAAGAAGCTAAGTAATTTCTGAGAAACCATAATCAGCCTGCATAGACTGTGATAAAATAGTCCAGATCCATCCTGTAATATTTTCTTATTATCCTCACAACCTTTCAGACTCACGAGGTTGAGCCAGCACATCAGGTTTTATATAAGTTACTTGAATAAGTAAACTGATTTTGACTATAGAAGAAGTGATTTCACAGCCATATATTTTCTTTCTTTTCATAAATTCAAACACATTGTCACAGAGCTATAACATATTTTGCCCTCTTGTAACCACTGACACATTACTTCAATAGCCTAGAATAACTTCCACTCTCTGGTTAATCCATTTTTCTGATTTAGTAATAAGAGAGGAAACTCTACTGTAAGACATTTGTTCCAAGCGTTGTTAAACTAATAATAAGCTGGTTTTTTTATATTTCCAATGGAAGGTTATGAACCCAGATGACGTCGACTAATACAACAAGAAGGTCTGTTTCCGTACTAAAGATCTTCCTGTTACATTCGATAAGCTATAGCTTCAATTTCAGTACAGCGTATGAGCTCTAGGGACCAAGAATGGTTTAAAACGAGAAAATTAATGTGTATCTTATATAGGTCTAAGCATAGTCCTAGTTCAAGGTTGTTGTTTCGTTTCTGTATCCGTGGTTGATCTTTTCCTACTTTGCAATACTTAAGGAATGGTTTCAATTTTTGAGTTTTGATTTTATTATGCTTAAAAACAGTTTTTAAGATGTTTCGGGTATCTATTTTTTGCATATTTTTTGCTTCGTCACTGATCAGAGAAAATAAAACTGTTGCCCTCTTCTCCCCGTCTTTGTTGACGCCAAAAATTACCAGTACAACGACAACCATTGTTCTAATTCTCGGTTTGCCCACTCGGAAAATATAAACTATCTAAGTGTAAACTTACTTTAGTTGCTGCTCTACTAGGGGTAGCACCAACCATGCCGCTGTTATGTGCAGTTGTTTGCCCGGAGTCCATGCTACGAGGAGCCACCAACGATTGGCTGAATTCTCTGTTGGGGTCCTGTGTGTTCTCCCAAAACCGAGTACATGAATAACCCCCTCCCTTATGATGATTTAATAATTCGACAACCCTTTTAAATTAAGATGATTAATTTCGCTATATTATTCATTTACCTAATAATTATTGAGATTGTTATTTAATTCTATGTCTAGCGGATCCATTGTTTCTAAGTAGTGAGGAGAATTTACCAGCCTCACCTTTACTTACTAGCGCATCTCTTCCGTTGTTTGTTTCTATTAAAACTTCATTTAATAGACCCAAATTCATTTTGTCTCAATACAGGAAAGTGAGTTGGTATATTGTCTTCCTACATGATAATATATATATATTCATTCTTATTCAAGCCGGTCTCCACTGTTTCTTGTAAGTCTGTATCGACTTGATATGGTTACCATTACTAAATATATGTCTGAATAGATATTCGAAAATGTATATATAATCTACATACACTGTATCTGCTGTCGGTAAATGCAACGAAGCAGTTAATTTCTTTATTTCAATAACTCAATCTGGGTCGTATTCATATAAGTTTCCCAAGAGAATCCTTGTGCGCATAAGTCTATAAGGATGGAACGATGCATTGTTAGAAAATCAGCTCTCAATATTTTTTGAGATTATCCTATATTCAATGGTAGTTTTGAAATAAACGTCTTGTATCGGGTGCTTGTACTGAGTATACATTAGCAATAAATAATTTATTTATATCCAAAAGGTTCAAGTTTTGCTTTCTCCAGTTCTAAGTTTTAAAATATTTATTACAACCTTTGCTGCAACATAACCTTGAATTTTTTGATTTGGCAATATTGCAAGAATAAAAAATAATACCAATTGTATACTAACAATAAAATTGTTACTTTGCTAATTCTAAGCCACTACTTCCTTGAAGTTTGAACGTATGAATTATTTAATAAATAGAAATGATCAATCTTTTCTATATAGTGTTTAATATTAAAATAAAATATGAACCTAAAGTTTATATAGGACAATCTTTGTGGAAACGAAAAGCTAAAGTGTTCACTAGCCCCACCACAGTGCTGTACTCAGCCTCTCGCTCACTCCATGCCAATGTATTTCTTTCTCCTTCCCTCTATCCTTATCTTAAAATTATGTCCATGATTTTTTTCATTTCAAAAAGGTGTTTAATCTAATAAAATATGTCAGCACCTATGGCGTTAAGGATTTGTCAGAAGCTCCTTTACCCGGAAAAACTAAACTACACAGCACATCACCGAGAAAAATGAAAACCCATCCTTCACATATTTTTTTTGAAAATAAATAAAGACTTAAATTTTATTACAGGTGTTTTTCAGGGGTTCCTTATACTAATAGAATATTATGAATAACCTACTCTAGTTGACTTTTTCAATGTTCATTTGCCTTTAGAAGCAAATTAACGGTACAATTCCAAATATATAAGCGGAATTCCTGCTTGTACATTATTTTGGGCAATTCTCATAAACTAAGCAAAGAAAAAGGACAAGAAAAAGATAGCCTGAATACTCAAACAAAACGAAAACAAACAAGTAAAAAACAAAATGACAGACCATCCACACATCAGCGATGAATTTCAAACAAATGTAATCACGCTTACAAGATTTTTGCTCAGAGAACAAGTATTCATATCCCATATTCTAATTCCTAGACAAAGCACAATACAGCAGAAGGACAATTTACCCATCTAATGGCCTCTGTACAACTTGCTTGTAAGGCCATTGCGACTGCAGTACGTAAAGCTGGTATAGCTGGGCTTTATGGTATGGAAGGAACAGTTAATGTTCAAGGAGAAGATCAAAAGAAACTTGATATTCTTTCACACGAATATTTCGTAAATGCAATTCAATCAAGCACAACAGCTTCTTTGCTTGTTTCTGAAGAAAAAGAATCACCAATTTTAATTGATGATCCTAAAATGCGTGGACCATACTGTGTTTGTTTTGATCCACTTGATGGATCAAGTAATATAGACTGTAATGTTTCAGTTGGATCTATCTTTGCAATCTACAAAAGAGATTCAAATGAAGATTATTCAAAGAAACCAAGTGTTGAATCTGTACTTAAACCAGGTACTGAACTTACTGCTTCTGGATATTGTATGTATGGATCAGCAACACAATTAGTTCTTACCTTTGGAACTGGAGTGCATATATTTACTTTAGATCCTTCTCTTGGAGAATTTATTTTAACACAAGAGAGTGTTCGAATTCCAGATGGAAATAAAGCAAAAAAAATATATTCAGCAAATGAAGGAAATTATTTCAAATGGAATAAAGAAGTTAAAGATTATGTGGATAAGTTAAAAAGTTCTGGATATTCACATAGATATGTTGGAAGTATGGTTGCAGATGTTCATCGTACTATTTTATATGGAGGAATTTTTATTTATCCAGCAGATAGTAAAAGTAAATCAGGAAAGTTGAGATTATTATATGAAGGAAATCCTATGAGTATGTTAATTGAATGTGCAGGTGGTGTTGCTTTGACTGATTTTGTTAGTGAGAAAGAAAAAGATGAAGGAAAAAAAGTTAAAAGAGTTATGGAAGTTTGTCCAGATGATATTCATCAAAGAACAGGAGTATTTTTAGGAAGTAAAAGAGATATTGATATTCTATTGGATATTTTGAAACAAGACTCTGTTTAAGTTATAAATGAAAAACAGTTTTTTTAAGTTAAACTTTACCAAACTATAATAATATTTCTAAATATGTTTAAAACAAAAGTTTTTCTTCATTGCTTTTTTATATATATTTTTTTAAAAGGAAAATCTTTCTGAGGTTTGTTTTAGATAGAAATTTGTTGAAAAATATAAAAGGAAAATATTATTTGATAATAACTCATTTGAATCAGTACAACTAGATATAGCAAGAAACTATTTTCAAGTATTCCATTGTTAAGATTTCATAAAAGTATTTCAATTGTTCAAAAAGTTATTTCACTCTTACTAGATCTTATCTCAATCACTAACTATATCTATATCAACTACTTTTACATTAACTAACTGTTGAAAGCTATAAAGATGTATTCTGTATTTTATATTTTTAGTGGTTAAAAGTCTGCTCCTATATAAAATACAGTGTAGTGTAATATTTGTATTCTATTTCACTAGAGTATATAAAACTGCATATATTTGATATGCACTCATTTCCATATCTCTTTTCAGTTCCATAGCTTTGTTATGTAAATTTGTAATCTTTTTATTTATTTTTTATTTCTTTTTTGCATTTTTCTTTTGTTTTTCTTTTATTATTTCTATCTTTTGTAATTTGTGGTTTTTCTTGTTCTGCTTTTTATAACTTCTTTATTAAGCAGTTCCTAATCCTAATGAATGTCTCTCTTGCCACAGGTTTTGTGAAGATGTCTGCTAAATTTTGCTTACCATCCACATAATCAATGGTCCAACTGTTTTTCTTCAATACGACTCTGGTAAAGAAATATTTAACTTCAATGTGTCTTGACATTCCTGAGATAGTTTGGCCACTCATCAATTTGATCGTACCTTGGTTATCGCACTTTATTCCTATGTCAATATTTTTTATCTCGAGAAAGTTTACTACATTAAGCATCCATTTTAAGTTACAAACTCCTCTTGCCAGTGCCACCGTCTCAGCTTCAGTGCTGCTCTGAGCAACTAGATTTTGTCTTTTTCTTTTCCATAGTATCGGTGCGTCGTTCCATAATATGACGTGTCCGTCTATTGTGGAGAGATCAGCCGGAACATTTTTCCAGCTAGCGTCTACAAATAAGGTTACCATATTTCGGTTTTCTTTTCTCGGGAACCATATCCCGTATTCTCTGGTATGAAATAAGTACTTTAAAACCTTCTTGGCTTGTCTTAAATGTTCAATACCCGGATTTGCGGCGAAAACCGACAACCGGTTGACTGCCCATGCAATATCTGGTCTGCATGTTCGGGAAGCGAATAATAGTGTACCAATTAGTGATTGGAATAATTTTGGTTCAATTATCTTCTCGGATGTCTCGAAATATGTGCCAGGTTGATGTGGCAAATCAGTATTTTTACAATTTTCAATCTCGAAAATTTCAGATTTTATCTCGATATATTTTTTCATATGCAATGTTAGGAAGTCTTCAGATTTTGAGATTTCAATGCCAATGAATTTTTCTGTCTCATCTGTGTGTTTGATCTCGAATTGCTTTCGTAATTTTTTCAATATGACATTACCAGTCTTTTTGTTCTTGCAGGAAAATAAAACATCATCAACATAAATGATCAAGATTACAAGATCCCCATTTACCACTGATTTGTAAACTGTGGTCTCAATTATATCCCTCACAAAACCCAGCTTCTATAACTGAGAGTCCAGCAGGTCATACCAACATCTAGCGGACTCTTTTAGTCCATATATGGCTTTTTTGCTGGTCCATAGGTAATTGTCTCTTTTTCTGTGATACTTTAGAGGTAAAACATAATATCTTGGAGCTGTTAGTGAAGCATGAAGATAAGCTGTTGATACGTCCAACTGAAAGATACATAGATATTCTGCTGCTGCTTTTGAAAAGAAAAATCTGACAGTTTCGTAGTTGGATACAGGAGAGTAAGTTGGCTGGAGGGGTTTTGAGAATTTTCCATTCGCAGTTATTCTGACTTTATATCTCATATCTTTTTTTATTGAATCATATTTTTTAGAGAAAAGTTCGACAAGAGAAAGTATTTCAGTGTCTTTTGGAGTAAGATGTTTGGATATAAAAGTACAACCACCGATCGTTGACAACTTCTTCAGCTCCTCGTCATATGCCTTTTCCCACTTATCCGAATCAACCATTTTATTTATCTGGAAATAATTCTTTGGAACATCGTTTCTCTTCTTTTGTAGTTGAAATAAGATGAGGGTAGGGGGGTTTGCCAGCTGTAGCTCCTCTGCCATTTTAGTCATGGATGTCCATTTTGGAGAATACAGCTGGGTGGGTCTGGCTTTTCTGTCAGACCTGCGAACCCAATGAGTTGGATTCTCATTGTCTGGTTCGTTTCTGATGTTGTTGAATTCAGTTTCAGGATTTTTCGCGGCTTCTAACGTATTCTGACTATCTGACACGTACTTGTTGTAAAGCGTGTTGAATACGGGTCTAATGTTTCTATTTACAACAACTTTCCTTGTTGTTTTATCTAATATGAAGTGCTCAGCAGATAAATCAGATACTCCAAGGTAAATTCCTTCTCTAGATCTTACTGTTAACTTATTTTTATGTTTAGGGATAGAGTACACAACTGGTTGTCCAAACATGAATATATGTTTAAGTTGGATCCTCTTGCATAATAGTTTGTAGGATGGTGTATCTTGAGATTTTGAAGTAGCTGTGTTATTATTGAGAAAGACAGCATATTTTGCTGCGTATGTCCAGTATTTTTCTAGTAATTGTGATTGTTTCAATAAAATTCTGATAAATTGAAGTATTTTGCCATTAGCTCTCTCACTAGTTCCATTCGCTTGAGGCGTGTCTACAGGACTAAATCTATAATTTATTCCTTTGTTTCTAAAGAATTTAATGTTATTTTTATTTTTAAATTCTGTTCCTTGATCCATATATACATTTTTTACCTTTTTATCTGTTAAGTTTTCTATTTTGAGGATATATTCTTGAAGAATTCTGTTGCAATCGGATTTTTTAAAATACACATCGAGGTATTTATATTTAGTAAAAGCGTCAGTGATCAGGCAGAAGCCTTTCTCACCCCTAAAACCATTCACAGTAGTATCTACTGTATCGCAGTACAACCACTGAAGTGGTTTCTCTGCAACCATATGTTTATTCTTATGAATTGGTTGTCTTTTCTGTTTCGTAATGCTACAAATTCTGCAATTAATAATTTTGGGTATTTTTGCTGTCACGTTATAAAACGACAAAGTATTTTTCAAAGTTGAATAAGAAAGATGACCAAGAAGTTGGTGGAAATACTCCGATCTTGATAAAGCAGATAACTCTTCACGTCCAAGAATGCATGCTGTGGTCTTAAAAACACTATTTTCCATGATTTTGGCTGTCAGGATTACCTCCTTCTTATTTTCGAAGTGCAGTAACTTACCCTCCATCTTCATATCTATTCCTAACTCAATTAACCTCCCAAAACTGATAAGTGGCGTCTCAGTATCTAGAACGAGAGCATTGTTTAGTTCAAGAATGTAACCTGTATTGGTTTTTATTCTAAAGTCGGCCCTTGTAGCGGTATTTACTACTCCTCCAACAACTTGAATTTGCGTTGGGGTTACGTCTTTGTATGATGAAGCTAAGTGAAGATACTTTCTTGGCAAAACATGACTGCTAGCCCCTGAATCGACAACCATAATTATTTTGTCATCACTTTTATTTTTTAGATTCAACGCTAGTTCTTCGACAACCGCCGTTTCTTCAGACGAGTCATTGGATCTTTGATTATCATCTTCGTCTTCAGATAAAACACTGTCAACTTCAAAGCTGGTCTTGTTGCTTTCTGATATCTGCCTTGTCTCTTCTCTTTTGATGTTTTTGTTGCATTGTGGTGCAAAATGTGATTTACTGCTGCAGATAGTGCAAAAGGTTTTTGCCTTACAGTCGTTTTGGAGATGTCCTTTACGACCACATCGGGTGCAAAATATGCCGGGGTTTGGTAAGTTCCCGCTTTTGTTATTGTTTTTAGGCTTTGGTTTATTGGATCTTGAGTCAATTTTTTGGGCTATGAAGCGCATCTCCTTTAAGACAATATCATATTTTCTTAGATGTTCATGCAATCTCAAATGTTGTTCAAGATTTTCTACTAGTGGTGTTCTGATGGTGCGGAGGATCATTGTGATCTTATCTTCCTCATTTAACCTGCCATCAATGTCTCGATACCTTTTTTGGTTTGTATCGAAGTTGTTCACTTTTTCCATTGCAGTTGCACCTGGAGAGTTTATGAGCTGAGAATACAGCCTATTTCTTTCAGACTTGTTATCTGCAGCGTACAAAGTTTTAATTTTTGTCCATAGGGTGTGAGGATCCTCAATATCCCCAACCACTTCTATAACTTTTTCGGACAAGTGTTCGTAAATTATTCTTGTCGCAACCGCGTCAAGAACTACTTGGGGTCTTTCCCCTTTTTTGGTTGTAGATAATTCATCGCCTTCGATGTTGGAGCTGACGCGTTTCCAGACACCGTTTTCGCGAAGGAAACTTTTAACTTTGATGGTCCATATTTTGTATTGATATGGAGAAGATAGTTTAGTAACCTTTTCTGACATAATTTTTTAGGTGAAAAGAGATGTAAAGGAAAACTTTCTATTGTGAAAGCAGCTGTTAACCTGTTGAAAGCTATAAAGATGTATTCTGTATTTTATATTTTTAGTGGTTAAAAGTCTGCTCCTATATAAAATACAGTGTAGTGTAATATTTGTATTCTATTTCACTAGAGTATATAAAACTGCATATATTTGATACTAACAAGAACTTCATTTTCTTTAACTTTTTGTAGCTCTTCAGAAATCAGTTCAACATTGTCTTTTAACCATTCTAAATTATTTCCTTGAACAAGAGTAAAACTAATTTCACTTTCCGTGTTTAAAAAAATATCAACTATTCTTTTATTCTTGAAAATAATTCTTGCAAATCCTTTGAACAAAAGTGATTCATGAATGTCTTCATCCTTTAGAAATAAAAAGACAACTTTTACAAAAACACCCAAACGAACAAGACTTTGAAAAACTATTTTAATATCACTCTTAAAAGAAGGTTTTATTTTTGCTCTCTTAAGTTCAGGAAGTAATTCAGGAAGAACAAAAACATCATTTTCTATTTCTACAGGTATCAAAACCAAACTTTTCAAAGCCAAACTTAGAATATATTTCTTTTCTTTATCAGAATATTCTTTTAATAAAATATTAAAAAGTTCTTTATTTAGTTTTCCTTTATCAACATAAATTCTATATAAAGAAAATTTATTACTTGGAATTCTAAAAGCAAGTTCATGAAAATTTGGATCTCTGATAAACTTACCTAAAGCTTGAGCAAGATAAGAAGGTGCAAAAAATATAAAGTTTTCATCTGCCTCCAAAGCTAAATAAGGAAAATAACAAATTAAACCAACTTTTGAATATATTTCAAGCATTTGTTCAACTTCCCAATCTTCAAAACCACAAGAATAAGATTTATCTTCAAATTCTTTCAAAGTCATAATATTTGTTTGTTCTCTACAATTATCAAGGAAAAGAATGTCTGCGGTTCCTAATTCAAAGTTCAAAAAGTTTTCTTTATCTATACCAGCTGCTCCAGAAACAAGACTCTTTATCTTATCTTTAATATCTTTTTTCTCTTGAGAATCTAATTTTGAATTCTCAATAGGAAAGAAAATATTGAGATCATTTTTCAATATATTTAACTCAGAAGAAAGATTTTCAACAAAGTTTTGAAGTTTATTTTGTATTTTTTCTAAATTTGTATCTTTAATATTTTTTCTGTTATATCTTCTTAAATATGTACCAATAAAAATAACTGGTGCTTTTTCTGTATTTCTTAAAATACTTTCACACCAAAATTTTAATCTAAATAAATCATTTTGAGATATTTTTGTCATATTAAAAACTAGAAAATAAAGAGAATTTGTGTTCATAAAAATATGATGAACAGAAGAAAATATTTCTTGTCCACCAAAATCATAAACACGAAAATAAATATCATTTTTAGCAAAACCATAACTATCTCTTTTCATACCTTCAATAAACTTGTCATCAGAAACTGTTCTTGAAAGAAGTTCTTTTTCAAAATCAAGTTCATATTTTGTTTCAACTTCTTGATTAGGATCAAAATCAGCATAAACAACATAAGGAAGACTATTTTTTACTCTTTGAACGCTTAGTTCATATTTAGATATTGAATTCCAGTTATAATTGGCTGGGTTTATTGAAAATATATCAATATCATTCAAAACTAAAGTTGAAGTATTATCAAGTAAAAAACTTTTGTCAAATAAACTTCTTATGGTAGAAGTTTTTCCAACTCTTCCATCACCCATGAAAAGAACTTGACATTCATTTAAAAGAGTTAGTCTATTGTATTTAGCTTTTAGCACTGTTGAAACATAATGTTTAAGTCTTTTTTCAAGTTGTTTTGTATTGAAAATATTCTTTCCAAATTCAAATAATAACAGAGAAGAATGATTATCAAGTAAATCTTGAACTTCATTTTTGTTTTATTCAATATTTATTTCACCAACTCGCAAACTAAAACTCAAAAGAAAACAAAAAAAAACATAAACTTCAACAAAGAAGGTAAATTTTCCAAACATGCTTTTGTTATATTGGTAATTTCTGGGTTATCAATCCTCAAGTTATCTTCTTGAATACTAGATATAAAGAAAAGAATAGAGAATACAAAATATTTATCAAAGTATTCATTTTCAAAACTTCCTTCAATATTTGAACAAGTGTTTCTTCTATGATATTATTTTCCATGAAACTAATACTTAACTTAAATATAAAGTTTACCTAATTGACTTTATTTTTTGTCCTTTTAAAAACTGAGAAAGAGAATTATCTTTTGGAATATTGCACAATTTAAAACTGAAACATCAAAACAACAAAACATATACGTTAGCGACCCAATATTCAGCTTTTGTTTTATTTTTTCCATTCCAACAAAATTTAAGGTGTTTAAATGACAATATAAAAACCTAAAATAAAAACAAAACAAGAAAATACTCAAGTTGTTTAACATTTGGAAACTTTTCAAACCAAACAGAAAGGTTTTTTCCAATAAAATCTAAAGGACAGAAATTAAATCTAGAGAATAAAATATGATATTTGAATACCTCAATATCGTAATCTCTTCGTGCACATTAGTCAGACACTAAGCAGTCGAGTGTACGACTCTCTCCATACTGACTGTTTACACTTTACATAGTTATAATACAATATTACATTACTGCACAATTGGTGCAACTTTACATAATACATTTTTACTAATACATAAGCACCGGAAACAACAAATCGTAAAACCTTAATATCTCAACAACTACTGGGAGTTAGAAAACGTTACTTATATCATTTTAAAGCTCTTTTCAAGCTCTTTCAGTTTATTTAATTTAATATACGTATCCTCATACATATATAGACGATACGGACAATTACTTGTCTAACTTGGTTGCGATGGAAGTAAACGAAAATCAGAACGATCCCGTGGAAGAACGAACAGCACGGAGTGAAAACTCCAACTTAACCCAAGGGGAAACTCATTTACAAAACTTTCCTGCTTCAACTAGAACACTTACAAAGCTAGAAATTACAAATGAAGCAATTAACGAAGAATTCTAGAAAAAAGGACGAAAAAGATTGGAAAACCTTTTACGATCAAAAACTGATCAAAATCAATTCGAACTTCTGAAACAAGGTGTTGAGATGTACCTGCTTGCCTTAAAATTACAAATTAATGGAACATCTCTACGAAAATTCTTTAAATCTCACGACCGCAGCATCATTGATGAGCTGTTAGAATCTTACAATCCGCTTACTCAAAAATCTAACTACATTCTAGAGGAAGAAATTGACGATGAACTTTCAGATGACATCATTTCTCTTTGGAAAAAAGACGTTGTTTTCTTACGAACAATCCGAACCCCACATCGTTTTTGCAAAATCCTGCGACGCATCGGGGCTGTTACATTCTTACCTACACAAACCAGAAAAAGAATTAACTTTGGAAACTTGATTTACAGCTGTTGGGAGGAATCAGAACCCATTACAGACTTCGTTAAACGCTTTGATTCTTTGGTACAACAGGCTAATCAGATCAAGATGATGCAAAATGACTCTGATTTACTTACACTTTTTCAAACTAAGATTCTCTTCAGAAGAAACAACAATCAGAAAATTTTTACAGTTGTCAACAATTTGGATTCAAAAGATCTACCATTAAAGGATTACATGAGTGAAGTGACACAAGCCGTACTTCAGCATGACAATTCAGGTTTGATCCCTTTTGATGCTCCAAGTACATCAGTTGTTGCATTTACAAAGAAAATTGTTTCTTCTAATTCAAAAGGTACATTGTGTTTCAATTGCGGTGAAGATTTTCCACACAAAGGCAAACAATGTGCTGCTAAAGGTGCTACCTGTTCTTACTGTGGCAAACCTAATCATTTTGCAAAGGTGTGTTCAACCAACCCAGAACGTACATTACAACTTCCCAAGATGAAGAAAAAACCAACAAAGAAAACAGTAGCAGTAACATCTACAAAAGAAAATTTTAATCCTTTCAGTTTCGCTACTTCTCTTTGTACCACAGGTTCAAACTCTTTAGCTGGGCTGGATTCATGCAGCGATGTTTTTGTTTTCAGAAGCGCTGATTTTTTTACACACATGGATCAGAAGCCTGGTAAACTTATACTTACAGAAAATTCTGGTAGCTACGAAAGCACTGGAACAGCCAGATTTGCATTCAAAGAATTTCCTTCTAAGTTTTTTACAGTACAGGCAATTTACATGCCAAGTGCAAATTTCAACATTTTGTGTACCTACGATCTAGAGCAACAGAATGTTAAAGTCAACCATCGCTCTAGAAATGTACAACTAGAAACAGGAAACAAATTAAAAATAATTTTACTTGGAAAGAAAAGCTTCATTGAAATCATTCCACTAGGGAAATCAGTTTTACAAACCTCTGATCCAAATCTAATGCATCGTAGGTTGATGCACCTCTCAGAGGACAAACTTAAACACGCTGGTTTCATTAAGTGTTCTCAAAAACTGAACAGCTGCCAAGTCTGTCTTCAGACAAAAGCTAAACACAACCCAGTGAAGAATTTAATTCACAAAATGAAACTCTCTCCTGATTCCAAAGGTCAAGCTTTTTCAATGGACTTACTCATTCCGCCAAAACACTCGATGAAACCAGTCAATGGTGTTGTGGATGCATTGATTCTAGTTGACCTGAAAACAAAATTAATTAGAGTTGCTCCTTTAAGAACACTTCAATCAAAAGATTTACTTGCAGCTCTTTACTACCTTCTTTCTACACTTAAAACTTTACCAAAAACGATTGTTACAGACCGCCAATCTGGCTTTACGGCAGAACACTTTGTCAACTCAATTTCGGCAAAAGGCATTCATTTACGTTTTGTCCCTAGAGATCGACACGAAACTTTCAATGGAGTTGCTGAACGAACGATTGGTATCTTAAAGGTCATGGCTTCAGCCGCCCTACTACAGTCTAAACTTGATGACTCCTTTTGGATCTACGCAGTCAAATTTGCAAGTTACATCAAGACCAGAGTACATCACAAAACGCTTGGTGAATCGCCATACAGACTAGAAACTGGGCAAGAGCCAAACCTTTCTTCACTTAGAACCTTTGGTTGCTGTTGTTTTACGTTGAAGTCTTCTGGAACGAAGACAAACGAATTTCAAGAAAGAACAGACACTGGTCTCTTTCATGGACTGTAGGAACTTTCAAGTTTCAATACAGCAATCATCTACAAACTCAGTACTGGAAAAATCATTTACCCTCAACTAACCGATGTTTGGTTCCAAGAATCAAGAACACATGATCAAATCGATCAAAATCCACCAACTTTCTCATTTGGTGACATCAAAATTGTTGACAAAACTGAAAATGACCCAATTTCTGAGGACGATTTTGAATCTGATGATGACGATGATTTCAGTCCAGATTTTGGTATACACTATGTACGTTATGGCCAGAAGGCAAATCAACAAGAAAATCATGATTTTGAGCATGATGATAATTTCGATGAAAATCCCCCTTCAGCAGATGTTCAACTCGATCAGGATCAAGATGCACATGATCCAACCCCATCTGCCGAAGTGACAAACCCTGAAACACCTAAAACGAGCGAAAACTACAATGCTCGTCTACCAGTCACAACGCGATCTGGGAGAAATGCAACGAAATTCGACCTAAATCGGATGTCAGCTTTCACGTTGAACACAACTGAAGAAACAACACACATCATCAAGCCTAAAACAAAAGGTCAGAAAGAAAAGCTACGGAAGAAGATCATTCAGTCTAGAATTGATCAGAAACCTTCCATTTACCGTGACACAAGAGGTCACCCAGACGAAGCATCTTACAAGAAAGCGGTCGAAAAAGAACTCAAAGCTTTGGAAGAACGAAAGGTTCTCAAAGTGATTAATCGCTCTGAACTTCCTGAAAATGCTTACGTTGGAAAATGCACGATGCTTGTGAAACAAAAACGCAATGGTAGTTTCAAAGCAAGATGTGTTTACAATGGAAGATCTCAGAAATTCAAAATTACACCTTACCGCAGTTCTCCTACCTTAGACTACAACAGTCTTGCAGTTGCACTAGCAGTTGCAGCTCGAAGACAGTTCCATTTTAACACTTTAGATGTTAGTACCGCATTCTTGTACGCGGATCTACCTGCTGGCACTACACTCTACTGTGAAATCCCTGATGGACATGAACTGAAACATGACAAGACTAAAGTAATGAAGATTGAGAAAGCACTTTACGGTCTGAAGGAAAGTCCCAAGCTTTGGTTTGACAATGTTTCTGCTACAATTCAAAAACTTGGACTCAAACAAGCGATCTTTGACGAGTGTGTCTTCTACAAGAAAGATTTAATTACTTTACTTTACGTTGATGATGTACTGATGCTCGGTACAAAACAAGAAATTGCAAACTTCTCAAAACAGTTTGGGAAAACTTACAAAATTACATTAGGATCACTAGATCAGAAAACAGACTTCTTAGGAGTTAACATTGAAAGAAAACCCAATGGAGACTACCAAATTGACCAAACCAAACACATTGAGAAAACTTTAGAAAAATTCAAGGATTTCAAGACTAAAGACAAATTTACACCATTACCTTCTACTTTCGCTGAGGCTGTTGAGAACAATTCCAATGCTAAAAGCATTAAATTTCCGTACAGAGAATTGCTTGGATCTTTAATTTACTTACGACTTACAAGATTTGATTTACTCTACGCGTTACATGCGCTTAGTCAACTTTCTGAACACGTGACAAGTTTTGCAGTAAAGTCAATTCTCAACACATTAGGTTACATTAGTAGAACGAAACATCAAAAACGAATTTTTTACTCAGATCAATCAAATGGTGAAATTACACTTCTTGCCTTTTGTGATGCTGAATGGGCCTCTAACTCACTTAACAGAAAAAGTGTTAGTGGTAACTTCATTTACTTTGGTCAATCGCTCATTACTGGCAGAAGTTCAAGACAAAGGACAGTTGATACCTCTGCTGCCGGAGCTGAGCTGATTGAAATTTACAAGACAGCAAAACATTTGCAAGGAATCTACGGATTGTGCATGGATTTAGATTGCAAAGTCAAGCTACCTTCAGTGATTTTTACAGATTCACTTAGTTCAACTAAAACCTTAGAAAAGACAGTTTCTCCAGAGCAAAAACACATGAGTGTTGCAATTCATTTCTTAAAAGGACTCATTCGTTCAGGAAAACTAAAGGTGATTTTCATCAAACGCGAATTCAACATTGCTGATCTTCAAACGAAACAGAATCCAAGAGCTGAGTTTGAAAAACTTTGGAACATGACTCATTCAAGGATGAAGTGGCAGCATTTGAAGATCTAAAAAGACCGCATGGAGTCAGACACTAAGCAGTCGAGTGTACGACTCTCTCCATACTGACTGTTTACACTTTACATAGTTATAATACAATATTACATTACTGCACAATTGGTGCAACTTTACATAATACATTTTTACTAATACATAAGCACCGGAAACAACAAATCGTAAAACCTTAATATCTCAACAACTACTGGGAGTTAGAAAACGTTACTTATATCATTTTAAAGCTCTTTTCAAGCTCTTTCAGTTTATTAAATTTAATATACGTATCCTCATACATATATAGACGATACGGACAATTACTTGTCTAACTACATTCACTTCTTTAACAAACTCTTCTACTTCTTTTCCAAACCTTTTCCCTTCAATTGGGTTAATATTCCTATCATGCGACCTATGAATTAGAAGGGGAAATAAATTAACCATTGAATCCTGAACTCATTGCTTCGATTTCTGTTCTCAAATTGATGTTTAATTGATGGGGCTTTAAATGACATTTTTTACGTTTTTTGTTTAAATTAGTTTTTTTATTTGAAATTCGAGAAATATATTTTGTCTCATGAATTAATGAGAATCTCGTTTCAAAAATGTTTTTATTATGAAAAATATTCAATCGATCTGATTCTTATTCCATATTATTCCAAAACAAAAATTAATGAATATAAACTAATATGGTTTCTTAACGTTAAAAACGTTAATTAACGGGAAAAAATATTCAAATTTTGCTTAACGTTAAGAATTCCGTTAATTAGTGGAAAATTAACGTTATCAATAAATTAACGATAGCTTTTTGGGTTCCCAAAATTTTCTACCAATTTAATATTTTGTCCCAAATTATATCTTCATAATATACTATGCCTATATCCTTCCTGTAAAGGAATAAATTTGAAACAAAGGCTGACTTAGAACTAAAAGCAACACAGAATCAACATCATGTGCAAACTATTTTATATGAAAATCTTCTTATGACTACTTACGTTACCCCTACGCTTATCCTAATCCAAGCTCAAAATGATCTCCTAGATAATAGTTCAATATTCCAAACTTCTTTTCTAAATAATGTCAAACGATTAATTCTACTCTCTGAGAGAAATGCAACTGAATAAATAGAGGTAATACCGTTGCCATAGCAAGGATTTTGCACAGTCTTCAAATAGAAGTGATTGTATCTTGGCCCAAATCCTTTTCAGAAAATCTATGATACGCCTTTGGAAAGATATTTTAACTTCCTATGTACTAAAAGAAGGGAGCTTAGTTTTTCAACAAATCAACCACGGTTCATGTACCTTTTAATAACCGAATATCAAGAAGAAACTTAGCATGTCACTACTTGTCACAGTAAAAGCTATTTTTCTCAAGCAATCTTTAATCTTTTTAAACAAAATAAAGTTAAAAAATGCTTTAAATCCTAGTTTTTAAGATGCCATAGCTCTTTTACTTTTTTTGTGAAAATACTAGGATTAAACTACGCATTTCTATATTTGAAAAATATTGGTCAATTTCAAGACTTTTTTGTTTCTCTTGTACATCACTTAATTTTTGTGCAAGAAACTATAATAACTTATTTAGCTTTTTTTAAATACTATTTCTAAGTACTGGCTTTTTAATTTTCTGTATTTGAGTACTGGAGAATACTTTCTATTCTGTTCTTTTCACGTCATTCTGTATTTTAGATGAATTTCTAAAAAATTGTAAAGTTCATTTCTCAATAAATTTTTCGACTTATCAAGGACAAAAAAAAGTTTTGAAAATTTCCTTAAAATATTTCCCGAACTATAAAAAATAATATATGATTTTGAAGAGTAAATTCATGCACGACACAGAATACCACCAAAATATGACAAATTCATTTTATATCGATCAGAAAACAATGAAGAAAAGGGTTACACCCCTCCATAAACTGCAAAGGTTAATTCTTATATTTAATTTAGATATAGTATTGAACAATCATATTTTATGGTTTCTGTTATTACGTGGTGTTGAAGACTTTATCCACGATTTTTTCAAAAATGCAGTATAATGGCCAAATAATCAAGAATACCTTTTCAGGTGCTCTAAAAAATTTAAAACATATAGCAATCTGAATATATCACTTGCTCATATAGAATTTTAGAGTATTAGAACAATATAAAGCAAAAAAAATACGATAAGTGAAAATAACGTTTATAGTATTTCTTATTTTTTGTCACGAAATTTTCCTAAAATACAATATTAGCAGCCACAATGTGTTTCACATTAAAAAAATCTTTCCAACCATGTATTTTGTCAAGGTATTCGATAAGGAAGAGTACTTTAAACTCTAAAAAAGCTAATTTTAAGGGTCCTTTTCACTAAGTTTACAGATCTCTAAGAAAACATACATTGAAACGTAACATCACGAAGAGCAAGTCTATAGATGATCTGATTCTTTTTAGATCCTAAAGATTCACTATACCTGACTTCTCAAACCATTTCTCAGGATATTTTTTCTCTAGTTAACTGTAACTGAGGTAAACTTCACTCAGAAAAGTCAAATGTTGAAAATCTGCACATCTGAAAATACGATTTCACTCAGTTTTGCTATAATCCTGTAAGATTTTGTACTAAGGAGCACCAAATAACTGAAAAATACGATTTGTAAACTTTGATTCTGCCTTTTAGGATATTTTTAAAGTTTTTTTTAAAGAAAAATCGATATTGGGCTTAAATGCTGTTTTTCTAAGCTTCAATCCGTGTAATACCTCGAAAAATTCTCGTCTAGAGCCCAAACAAACACCATCGCTCAAAATAACGGGTGAAGTTATTTTTAGAAACAACTTTGTTTGAGAATTGGAGTATTCTGTATAGACTTCGTTGCAGTGTATCCAATTCCCAGGTTCTAAGAAACTCTGAAAACTGATACCTTTAAATGTAAAATATTTTTGAATGGGTGATACCAAGAAATGAAGATCACTAAATAATGGATTTTTCCGAGAGGTATGAGTCACTTAGACTTTCATCAGGCTTTACTTGAAGAATGCCCAAAAATTTCCCTACTAATCTTAGCAATAGCTACTAGGCTAAATATAATTTGGTTTCAAACTCAAGTTGAAAATAACCAATAGTAAACTTCTAATTGGTCAACTACAACGAATTTGAGCTCTAACTTTATAAAAGACCAGTTTTCAGTTACGTAGAAATAAAAAATTTGAAGTTTGAAGCTATCGTCACTTTTAATTATACAAATCTCTGACATAATATTGCAAACTACAAAATAAGAATACATACTTTTATAGTTTTACAATAGATATAGTATTTCAAAACATATAAAAATTGGAACAAGAAAAACTAGTTTTTAGTAATGAGGATCTGCTTTTTTATTTTTTCAAAAAAAAGATGTTTTGTAAATGTTTTCTGGTTTAGGTCAGGCAAAAGAGTGATATTTTGTTCTTAAAGTACCCAGTAACTTCTAGATACGTGGATTAAAAACCGTATTAACAAAGGAACCTAGAAACCTAAGGAATTATAAGAAAATATTAAAACTTTATCTCAGCCTCAAATAGCTTGTTTTAGCACTAGTTAATTTATTCAACTTACTCAAAGAGCACTCGAGCTCGTAAGTGTGAACTCAAGAAGGTATACGTGAAAGAAATCAAACACAAAGTTCCAAGTTTGTGTAAGTCACGGTGCTTCTTTAGTTTAAATAAAACATCTTTCACTAGCTGACGCTCAGTCTCAGCATTCTTTAAACCAGTTTTTTTCATTTTTCTATCAAACTTGCGTTGCTTTGACTCTGTTTTACATAAAGAATTTCAAGATTCAAAAAATACCCAATAGTTTGGAAGCTACCATTACCTCACAATAAACAATAATCTACCAGTATAGTACCGTAATTGAAATATACCGTTATATAACGGTAGTATGTTTTGTTAAGAAAATCAACTATCTATACTGTTCTTCTCTCTGTTTTCTCTTATTTATATTACTTCTTCCTATTCTTATTTATAATTATAATATTCTTGTATTTATTCTTAGTTTTTTTAAACACTTTTTATGTAGACTTTCTTTTCTATTTAGTGAAAGATTTATGGCTAAAGATTAGACAAACTAATCTTCATATACTTTCTGAACAGTGAAAAAAACTCTTTTCTAATGTGGTTTAACTAAAAGTTAAATGCTACATTTTAGAAAGAATATTTTCCATACAAAACATTCTTTTGTTAAACTTTATGAAACTGAAATTTATTATCAAGAAAAAAGTATATAAACAGGAAATCTAAAGTAGGAAAGATTTATTCATTAAGTTTAACAAGTGGAAACTCTATAGTTTCTGTATCTCCAAACTGTACTTTAGAAACAACAATATCTTCCCATTTTTCTTCTGGTTGTTCCATAATTTGGTTAACAACAACAAGATTCTGTAGACTAAGTTTCATTATCTTTTTAAACCAAGCCTGTTCAACCTCACCTAAGATGCATATTTTCTCGCCCTTAAGTTCTTTTATTCTTGTTCTACAATATTGATTTGTTTGCTGAAACTTGTCTCTAGCACTTGTTAATAAAACTTTTGCATCAAGGTTTCCATTTTGATCAGAACTCAGTGCTTCCACAATTTCTCTGAAAGTACGCATATTAGGTCTTGTTAAATTCAACTCTCTAAGAGATTCCAATCTAGTATTGTATTTTTGTTCAAGAGTGTCAAAGAATTTTGTTCCTTTTTTGTCATCTCCAACCAATAACTCAGACTTAGAAAACTTGATTAAGAAAATGCATAGAATTCCAGAAACCAAATATCTTTGTACTTCACTTCTATATGCCGATTTTTGAACAGATTTAACAATTGTTTCACCAACAGATTTTTTAGCAGTCATTTGTTTCGCAGATTGAATCTTAAGCATCTTTCTTTTTAGTTTTTTTATTTTGTTCTTATCTTTTCCTTTTTGCTGTTCTTCTTGAAGATCTTTACTTAACTTTTGCAACTGAGTATCAAAAGAAGATAATCCATATTGTGCAATTTTTCCTCTCATGTCATTAAGTCCTTTGAACAAAAACTCCATCGTCCAAAGCATAAAAAAACTTTCTTCCACATAACATATTCCTTCTTCACTTATTCTATTTGTTGGATTCAAAGTGTAAATATTCAGCGGAAATCCAAGTTGTACATGAACCAACAATACTTCATAAACGTGCATTATTAGAAAACTATTTAAGTAATCTAAATAAACAGTTCCATCTTCAGCTATACCTGTTTTTGCTTTTTCTTTTCCAGCTTTAATTGTCCACGCTTTATGATCTAAATATTGTGCTACTTGAGACTTTTCCTTAACAGTTTCTAACCAATTTTTAGCTTGTCTTCTAACTCTTGATCTATTTCCAATCAAGATCCTCATTACTTCATATGTTGCTCGAACACCTATTCCTTTTGCCCAAACTTCAGCCCATTCTTGAGTAACATAATTTGGAATTCCATGGCGCTTTAAATCAGCCAACAGTGCTTCAACAAAGTCTATTTTACCAAAAATAATATCTTGAATATCATCTGTAACTTCTTGATTTTCCGGATCTATTGGTTTGTTAGATTTAGATCGTCTAGAATAAAGAAGAGGACAAATTATTGAACGAGATAAAATATTTGGATTCGTTGATGAAAAAGTTTGCAAAAAATGAAACGCGTCGACTAAATTATTGCAGTTTCTAAACTCAACAGAAAAAAGACAATCTTTGATAAATCCTCCCAAAACATCAGCTAATGCCTTATCTTCAAACTTATACAAACTTCTTGGAGGTGTTGGACCAAGAAAATGGCCATTAATATTTCTATCAAATGCCAACTGAAGCAATTCATCATCAGTTGTTTCTTTTTTCAACTCTGGCAAGAGATCTTGAGCTTCTAAAAAACAACTTTCAGCTTTGCAAAACTTCTCCGTTTGAACCTTGCTAGTTGTAGCCGTTGAACAAAGAGAAATGGCTTTGATTAAGTTAAGTAATATTTTCAAAGAAACTTTTTCATATTGTGGAACTTTTTCTGAATCTATTAATGTTGTCGATTTAGCGAACAATTGTCTTGATATAGAGGGAAACTGGAAGTCGCCTAAATAAGCCATGTAATCTTCTTCAGAAAACATATCTGCCGTTAGAATGAGATGATGACATAGAGAACTTAAAGTAACAAAAAGTTCAGCAGTAGTTCTTAGATAATTATCTTCTTCTTTCCCATCTATTTTCACTTTTTCTTCATCATTGAATAAATCAAAGATTTCTTTTGGAAATGTTGGTTCATTTGGATTAACAGTTGAATTCTCTGTTTGTATGAAAGTTTTTTCTAGAAAAACAGAAGAAAAAACTGTTGTTAATAAAGAATGTCCTGATAAAAAGTTTGCAAAATTGAAAAACAATTGATCTGTGATAACTTCAAGTTTATTCCAATTCAAATTTGACAGTTTTTCAAGTCTTTTAGCTATTGAAAGTTTTGTTTGATCTGTTTCGGTGTTTTGATAAGCAGGATCCATCTTAGCAGACATAAGTTCAAGAGCAGAAAGAGAGTTATATAATGTAAAATCCTTAGCCATATGCATATCACCTTGTTTTGTGAGTGATTTAGAGATTGCAAGTTTGAATATTCCTGTTATGTCTTTCCATGGACCATTTACTTTAGTTAATGGAGATTCCATCTGCTTTATTC